>CAIGRK010413020.1:0-18815 GCA_903798315.1 Fraxinus greggii | reverse complement strand
CATCTTGCATGAATCTTTAAATATCTTTTGGCTACAAGTTTTTCCCCCACCATATTTTCTGGTGCAAAACAGATTTAAATTTGCCAAATTGGTTTTATTTTAGGTGCCCTGTCAACATTCACTGCATACAGCTGATTAAGCTTTTGTTGCTTTCGGCATTTTAACTTGTTACACTACCGGCCTACCTTTTATATTCCAAATATGATGCTAGCCTACTTGGTTATGTTGCCTTCCCAGTTTTCAAAAAATGTTGACATACGGAAGATTAAAGTGCATAATCTTTTAGCTTTTGATATCCAACTTTTATTAAGCAGAATTTACGGAGTTCATGATGAGGCAAAGGACAAGGCCTTCGAATTGGAAATGAGTTGGGTCTGTGACGAGTCTAACCACCAGCATCAAAAGGTATATAATGAAATGTCTTGAGACCTTTTATATATACATGCTAAATCTTAGTTATGCCTCTCCTTAGCTTGTGATGCCTTTTTGTTTTACCACTTTTTGGCATACCATTGATAATCTGATATTAATCTAATTGAACGTTGCTCATGTGAAAGACCATCCATTTGGTATATGTTTTCAATTTTTGATCATTCATTATTTTCTTTCGATTTTCGTGACTGATTTTGTGTGCCTTGTATGGAATGGATGGTTTACTTTGTTTCTTTAGTTTAATATTTTTCTATTATTGGGACCATGAGGAAGAAATTTCCTTTATCCAACCTATGAGATCTTGATCGTAAAATCTAGTAAAAACTTTATTAAATCATAAAGAATATTGCATATTTATTTGATCGTTAGTAATAAAGTTTAATATGACTAGCCACTTAACTATATAGAGAATTTCATGATGTATATGCTCATCACAGACCGACTTTTATTCTCCGCTTAATTTTATCTTCAAAAATTTGATGTTTGACAATAATATATGATTGCAATATTATGTTTCGACATTATCTCGTTTTAATATCTTGCCCGAGGCTTTAATTGTTGGATGTATATCGAAATTTCAGTTCCCATGCCACTCCAATATTTGGTGTATGTTATATGTACAAATTATTTGTAAATGAGCAAGTCGGTGATTCTCAGGTTCCGGATGATATCTTGGAGGAAGCCAAGGCAGCAGCTAAGGCCGCCCTCGAAGAAATGGATGCGGATTAGTGTGTCTGGTTTTGCAATTTTCATTTGAAACAAACTCTGCAGTTATGTCAGTAATTGGATTTAGATACTTGTATTATTGTCTGTCTTATGTTTCCAACACAATGCTCTGTTCCTTCATTGTAAGATCTTTTGGATTGCACTCTTGTTACATAATTCTTGAGGGTACCCCACCCCCCTTCCATGTTTGTGCTACTTTAGACTAACCTAGAGATGTAAATCCAGGCCCAAAAACCCAGCCCGCCTCTGGAAAGTCAGGTAGCTCAGCCCGCAGATAAAATGTGGGCCATACTGGGCTCATAAGCAGCCCGCATTAGTGCATTTGGGAAGCATGGCCAACAATTTGTTCCAACCCACCCGCTTTAGTGCGAACCTAACTGCAAGCTTAAACTTAAGTCTTCAGCTTCCTTGACCTTCGGCCCGCATGCATTGTTTTATTGCTTGTGGAGATGTGCTTTTGATAAACAATTGTCCAGAATTGGTCACTGTGATCTCCTTTGTGAGGAGATACCCTTCTTCCGAAATTATAGGACTATTTTATCGAATTCCTTAGAGAGAGTTGTCACATTCTTCTACATATTCTGTATCTATCCACTTGAGTCGTTTTTGAGCGCGGGTGTCCTTTTGTTTAAAGATCCTTTGAGCTTTTCTCGAAATTATGGAGTAGGTTACTTGAGCGGTTGCATTAATCATTTTAATTGTTTTCATGGATTAAGTAAAGCATCAACGAGTAATTTGCTTGCAGTGCATGCTCTGAACCACTTGATATGTTTTCTCGAGTGTTCAATCATATAGTAAAATCCATGAAAGAGATAAATAAATAGCTTTTGTATGTATACTATAAATTGAAGGTCTAAAAACGTCGTCGTCTATTCATCTAAATATGATTGAAGAACATGGACAGTTTTATTTCTCGCCTGTCGCTTGGTTCAGACTCGATGGAGGAAGAAGACCTGGCCACTGGCAAGCCTCCGCCACTGCACTTCTGACAACTAGTAACCACCACATTCCTGCGGCAAGAGGGGCAGGAGGAGTGAAGTCCTAACCACGTATCAATGCATTCAACGTGGAAGCCATGACCGCACTGAGGAAGCACTCGGAGTTCATCTCCGGCGGTGAACTCCGCCAGGCAAATTGCGCAGTCGGAGAGGTTGTTGTTGTTGGCGGCGTAGGTCAGCTTCGGAAGGTACTTCAGGACCTTCTTCAGGCCATTGTTGGCAGCCGCAGCATCGTCGGATGGCGGCTCAGCGGCGGCGGCGTTATCCGAGAGTTTGAGATAGAAATACATACAGAAGAACCCGAAGACAAGCACCGTGAATACGATGCAGAGCTGTATAACGACTTGAAGCAGCGGCGGCGGCAGCGGCGAAGGTGGTGGAGGCAACATAGGTGGATTTGCGCCATCAAGAAAACGTGAACCTCCAGCCATGTCAATGAATGCGAATTGGAGTGTGCTTTGAGTTTTAACTTTTAGGTACAATTTATCCAACTTTAAACAGCGAAATATTTCCATAATTTTGAATGTCACTATCAATGCAACAATTATTAAACAGTATCAATGCTAATTATAGAAACTTGAGTTTAATATTATTTGGGAAAATTCTATTTTTTTTTCTTTACCATATTTGTTTCTACAATGTAATCTTTTGTTGTTTTCCTTGTATCTTCTTCTTTTTCAAAATTAATATAATAATAAAATGATATTTTTTATTAAATAAAAATACTTAAATTTATAAATTTAATAATCTAAATTCTCAAATAATCTAATGCTAGTCTACATTATTCTATTCATTTTTCTTCAATTAGCCAATTAGTCTTGCGTATATATTTGTAAATAATATACTAATCTGAAAACTAATAGTGGAAAATTTAATGAACAATCAAAGATATTTTTCAAAGTTTAGTGAGTAATAGAAGAAGCATTCTTATGTGACAATTTATTAACGGTGTGATGGACGCTACATGTGCATTTTGTTAGCCACGTCGCTAATTTCGTTTAAAACGGATGTCATGACAGTGAGTAACGTTCAACATTTTGATAAATTTAATTGTAAAAACTCGACATCTTAAACTTCAGTGAGCAGTCGAAGACGCAAATATAAGTTCAGTGACCATCAGGACAATTAACTCATTAAAGGGTTGGGAGACTATACCCTATTCTTATACTAGTAGTAGTAAATTCCTTGCACGGGGATTGATAGCTTTCAAGAACGACGGGAAAGGAGGAGTTGTTCCTTGCGTTCCTTTTCAAGAATAGTAACTAGGCATAAAAGATTCAATATCGCTTTGATTTTCGGTCGGGGAATGCAAACATAGTGACCCTAAAATACCTTCTAAGCTATCATAAGGGCGAAAAACCTTTAACATTCCATGAGTGGTTTATTGTATCCTTGTTTGATGTAAAACTCATTTTTTCCAATAACTAATGAGTAGTTTCAACTTAGTTGTGTTGGTTACCAAAAATTGATTTTTCAACTTATTTAGCAGCTTATATAAACAAATTATTCACCTAAAATCACTGAAACCACTGTCATTCCAACTAATATAAATAAGTTCATTATCCTATATCAAACAATCTGAACAGATCTCATCTTTACACCAACTAATGACAGTTGATACATACATTTCTATGCCAACTCTATACAAAAAGCAAAAACAATGAATAATATTGCTACTTTCTCACTCCATAATAAACAGGTACCGAATGTTCTTCAATTCCTTTCTTTCAACTTTACATTTTATCTTTTACAACAAAGAAGCCGTAAATCCGAAGGATGTCTCAAAATGAAAACACGTGCTGGTGAAATTAAAGGTTCCTGTTAACTAGATGTGTCGACTTCTTTCCCATTATCTTCCTCACGAATATGTCTCTTCAACCTTCTCAACCAAATTTCATAATCCATAGGATAAGGTGTTCCACACAGGCTATCAACATAATCTGCACATGCTTTCAACACGGCGGAGATATCTCCAAGCTTTTGTTGTATCACCCTCCTTGACCAAGCCGTTTCTCTCCACTCAAGTGCCCCCTCAACTGAGTCGAGAACAGGCAAATCCCCTCCAGAAGAAAAGAAAAGCATATATATCAGGCTCTCTGCGTCAGAAGCAGAGCACAGCTTCCCTTCCTGAAGGGCAGAAGTAGAAGAGAAATGAAGATTCATTGCTGGACGGTCCCTGTCATCTAAAATAGCATGTCCCCAACCAATAAGGACATAGTAATGCTGCCTTACACCAGATGTTACATAAATGACATTCTCAGGCCTGATGTCCCCATGCCGAATTCCCCCCAAAGCGGCGATAGAAAGAGCAGATAAACAATCGTGGCAACATCTGATAGCCTCATCTAATCCAAATTGGCCCATTCTTACCATGTCTGCAACAGTCGTGCCAACTGGGCTGGTCACCAAGACAGGAGTACCACACCATGGGTGGTCACAATTACCGCCAGAGCTTGGTCTCCGGCATTGACCAGGGTGAATTATCCGGCCGGACGCACTCAACTGGGGAATATATTTGCTGGACAAGCCTTTCTGTTTCATAACACTCAATACTTTAGTTTGCCTCTGAACTTGATACCACAACTTCATATCTTCCCATGCTGGCTCCAGCTGAGAAGGATGTGAACCAACATACAGAAACAGATTCTTTATTGGGTCTTCAACAGGCGAGGCCGTATAATATTGGATCTCACCATCATTCAGAACTTCATTAATCTGATAACCATTATGCCAATCCGAATCCTCTAACCACAAAACAGATCCTACTTCTAGCTTCATTAACTTATCCGACTCAACTCTAGCGGACTCTTCCTGCACTTCCACTATTTCAGGTGAAGCACTTCTCTGCTGGAACCGAAACAAACCATTACCATTCACCCTTATATCCCCTAACTGCCTCTCAATCCTTCTAGCTTGAAGACGGGAACTGTGGTCAGCCGCCAGATCTTCAACTGATGTCTTAGGCATTCCAGCATATTGTGTGATAGAATGAAATGTAGCAAAAAGTACCTGCAGAGCACCAATATCCCCCCAATTAGCATTTCCAAGCTTGTTCCAGATCGTATCAATAGGGGAAATGGCAATTCGGGAATGATTTCTTATCCATGCAGCAGAACATTCATACACATTATTTACATCAAACTCCAACTTATTCAAATCCCCTTCGACTTTTATAACACCGCCATATTGACAATCGACTACTAGAACAAACACAGAATTCAAATTCAGAGGAGTACTTGATCTGCTGAGACTTCTTGCAAGCAATATGCGAAGAGCAAAAAACAAAGCTTCACCTATAATTGGAAGTGATGGCTTACAGTCATTTTCTACTGAAGCAATGTCAGCCCTCAGGAGTGCTAATTCAAGAATATCATCCCACTTTCCTTGTGGATGTCTAGGGTTCTTTAGCATTAAAGCTGTGGCACAAAGTCCTCCAAGTTTACCCTTAGCAATTGCTTTCTCAGCTTGGTAAAATCTCAAGTTTGCATTATACAAAGAGGAAACATAGAAAGGCATTGGCTCGTTCTCCTGACCCCAGAAAGACTCCCACAAGCTGTTCACACTCGCGTGCATGAAGTCCTCGAGAGCAAGATAAGCAGTCGCTTCAACAGCACCAGGAGTTGATGCATAAATAGCACTAGGCATCCGAATCAGCTGCTGGAAAGGAACACCTTCGAGTGCATAATCAAACTTCTGAAGATCTACCAATTCGAAAGGAACAACAAATGCAGGCAGTGTATTATCTTCAGCATTATTCTCAAACCAATATGTAAGCTTTTCTGTCAATAGATCACTATCTACAAATCTACGGAAAAACTCTTTTCTATCCTGAGCCCGACCACCTGATGAAATACTGGATTTTTTTGTGCCAGACTCTAACGAATCTCGATCGGGGGATTTACCTAACAATATATTGAATTTTACACCTGTCAGTTGCTTCAGGGAGTTCATCGTGAATGATACGTTTGCAATAAAATAGAGCCAGAAATTAACTGAAAACAGCCTCAAAATGATACTGACTGAAGGGAAGCAGAACCAGGATAGACAGAGAGGAACAATGTAAACATTTCATAACTACTAAAAGCATGTGAAAAATATTTATTCAAAAAGATTTCAGAGCTGTTCCTCAACATTCCAAATAAATGAACAACTTAAAAGTTGGTAATCCATGAACCAAAACACAAAGTAGATTAAACAGAATTCCTCCAGATATAATAATTACAAAGGCCAAATTGGTTATCGATGCATTTTGCCTCCCTGATACAAGTGTACGCCTCAAAATTCTATCCCCCAGAAAAACTGAAAACATTCAATTATGAGAGAGGAGCCAAATAATGGGTATAAAGGACAAGATTGCATAGCACGCCTCAGCTCCCAGTGGCTTATGCCCAGAGTCAGAGACATGAACCTCAGAAAGTCAAGGTGCAAGATTTGACAAATGGCTTTTAAAGCATAAGCTTTGAGGCTCTGAATGAAGCTCTCGTGTAAGGAGAGCCTCATGGCACGTCCTCAAGTAGCCTTGAAAACGATGACAAGAGCAAGCAGTGCAGTTGTCAAAATTACATTGATAAGAATATATACTTGCAATTTTGTAGGCATTGATTATAATATTTGTGTGTATATGTAGTGATGACATAAGCCAGAAAAGGAAATAGAAAAAATGAAAAGGGTGAATAACTGTTTGACTGAACGCAGGGAGGTTATAACTGTGTGGCTACAAGGTTGCTTCTCCAACCACAAAACGCACTTCTATTTTCCAATCGCCAGAGGAGATCCATTCCAAAGTCGATCATCTCATAAAGCAACAGAAATCACCACCTTTGCCCGGTATCCGGGACAGAAATTTGTAAAAGAAACAACGAAAAACAAATTCTGCTTAACCAATTTCCTATCCCCGTTGCACAGATCAAAAAACTCATAGACACACAATTATCCAACAAAATACGAACCCATAACAATCATAGATATCCATCTAACTACCGTAATTCTCAGAAAATCAAATAACAAATGAAAACCAATTCATAATTCAGTCGTAACAAAACAAAAAACAAAAGCGATTTAGGGTTTACCTTCCATAGTCTGAGAGAAAGAGAGAGAAGAATTGAATCCAAATGAATATTTTGTTCTAGATCCTTGGCTTTAGAGTAGACATCAGTAAACAGCAAGTCTTTAACGATCCTAATATCTTCTCTTTCTTTCTCTCTCTACACCACAAGCACTTTCTCTCTCTATAACTATGTGCGTGTATGTGAGTGCTCAAAAATGCCCCTGCTTTTATTGAGAAAAGGATATTGGTAAGGTACAATATTTGAGGCCTAAGGTATTACATCTAACTTGAACCTTGTGCTGACTTAGGTGTACGTTAGTCGGGCTATCTGCTTCTTAATTACTATATATATTTTTAAGCAATATTTAACTTTTAATTTGTTATTTTTGAGTATTTTTCAAAGTTTGTCCGAAGAGTATCGACAAATGATAATTTAGAAATGCTCGATTTTTAGTTATATGCATACCTACCTTGTTATTAAGTAATAAAAATAGCTGTAGTATAAAGTATTGAAAAATATTTTATCGAGAAAAGTCAGAAACTGCTTTGAAGCAATCCGATTATCGACAATAATATTTTGAATTACCTTTTTAGAAATTATTTCAAATTATTTTATTTTATTTCTAATATATTGAAAATAATTAAATAATTGTTTTATAAAAGAAAATTAGTTTGTAAAATCGAGACAAATTGATTAAGGGAGGATGGTGATGATCTTTGACTTGAATAGTAATTAAAGTAAGTTTGAATTATACTTTTAAAAAAGTACATAATTTCTATCTAACAATAAAAATAAGTGATTTGATTATTTCTAATTTTAGTTAATGTAAAAAATTACTCATTTATAAGTAATTAATTTTAGGAAATAATTAATTTTTGCCGACATTAATTTCCAATTTATCAATTATATGTAAGCTAATAAATAATTAAATAATTATAAGATAAGTTAAGATAAGACAACTTATTTTTAGTAGGCCAGAGATTCTATGGATGGTTGAGCTAATTTTGGCTTGTTGGATTAAGCGCGTTAACAACTTTACAATGTAGATAAGGACATCAATTAAAAAAATAAAATCATTATATGTATGATTTAATATTTGAATAGACTATTAGTGAAAGTTGCATTTTCACAAATCTTAAGTTGGTTTCAGTTTGTTTATTTATTGCTTTCAAAAAAAAAAGTTTGTTTATTTATCGATCTAAAGTTGAGAGTTTTACATGTTATTTATGGATAGTATTTGAATTTTGGGTACGCGTTATTCTTTATAGTTAGATTTAAATAACAATAAGTTGTGAACTTGCTAACAAAATTTCATTTTGATCCGATAATAAATCGTTGAGATATCAACGTTTGATCATAACTGCACAGACTATCTAGTTGTACAATTTTCTGCAGTGTCCCTTCTTTTATCTCCTCAATTCATTCTATATATGTACTAAAAGTATTAGTGATACTCTCTTTATTAGTTTTCGTGTTTCCAAATTTCACAAGGAAAATACTGTTTTGATCCACTAAATTAATTAGGGATAATACATCACAAGCTTTGTTTACTTTTAAAATTCTATTGTTATTGTGTCGGAGTTGAACATGTTTTGCACATTATTTAGAAATACTTTATATGTGTTGTAAAAATAAAATTTGACACCAGTTTGTTGGTAAGATTTGATGAGTCTTAAACTAATTAAAAGAAAATAAAATTTAGGATAGAAATTTAAAAGAATAAAATTGTAATATCAAAATTCAACTTCTACGATTCATATTTTTTGTAATAATGAAATACTACAAATGAATATTTTGATACTACTTTTGGTACATAATAATTAATTGCTGCAGTAGTTGGTCAGATGGATTAGGCTAAGATTTTGGAGGATATGGTAGTGGTGATGGTCGATGGGATGGAGGCAATTGACCATGATGGTGGTTGTACAGAGATAGTTAATAATGATTTGCCCTTCAAATAGTACTTGTGAAACTCTCGATGTGTTTTTCTTCGAATCTTGTTACTTGGATCAAGATTCAAGAGTTTAAATTCTAATCAAACCAACAACATGATGTTAAATTCTAATAGGCATTTAAAGATCTTGGGTCGTAATTTATTTTCCAGTGAAATAACTAAAACAAATAATCATTTCAATGGGCCAAGCTCGGGGTTGGGCTGAGTTCAATATCACGTTGTAGTAAAGGGCCAACTTTAATTTGAACCAAAATTTATCATAATTTTATGTAGAAATTAAGCAAAGTAATTTATTTTCTTATGAATTAAACTTATACAGATACTAATTAATTAACTAAATAAAACTCATCTTCTTATGTTATATTTTAATTTTACCTATAGATATCGTTTTGTTTTATATTTTCTTTCGTTATAAACATTGCCGTTACATCACTTCTTACCCTCCCTTTTCATAGTTGATATTCAGCCCTTGTTTGAACCCTATTTTTTTGTTAAAAATGTACTTTTAAATGATAGATTGATGGAGGATGTGTGGTTAAAAAATAAGAAATTTTTATAGATTTGGGTATAATAGTACTTTATTGACAAATATTTAGTTAAAAAGAAGAGAGAAAAATGTATTTTGAAAATAATGGGGTCAGACAAGCTTTCAACTACTAGTTTAATTCGTGGCAATTAACAAAAATTGAAGTAAATTTTGCTCGCATCGGATGATTTTAATTTCTTGCGTATATTTATATACAATATATTTATAATTTGTAAAAAAAAATTGTTGAGAACAGAGAAAAAGAAATGAGTATATTCTCGTTCAAACATTGTTTCAACTAAGGAATAATGCTATTCACTACCATTACGCCCTGCTTCCATATTGTCATATATAAAAATGTATCTCAACTTCGTTTAAAAGCACAATAATAACTCTATTATCATAAAGATCGATCATAAACACTTGTAATGCTAAATATCATTATTCCTAACCGACTGATCAAAAAAATACAAAGCAAATTATTGAAATTACTTTTCAAATGATTGCTTTACTAAAAAGAGAATCCCATGTCCCCATCACCAATTTGGTAAGGAGCATTGTTAGTTGATTAATACATATCCAATGAGTTGAATATTGCGCATCAAATGCATTATTGTGAAATTTATTTATTTGTGTATTATTTTCTAGGTAAGAAGACCAATATTAATAATTCTCCTAAAAATTACTTTTGTGCTCAAGCTAACGTGGCCATTCACGAGGTGTCATTAAACCTATTGAATTGGCGTGACAAAATAAATCATTTGAGAATATTAATAATCTTAAGAACTAGGATTAAGCCCTGTGTACAGAACATTTTTTTAGACAGGCCCCTCACGTAGCGGCAGGCCCCATCCCACTGCATTAAAAAAAAATGTGCCAACCCCCATGTGTGTAACTTGGCAGGGGCATGTTACTTGTAGCAAATCCCAAAGAACTAATTAGCAAGATCGACCCAGAAAATCATATCAGCTAAACTCTTGACTTAAGTAGAGGTTAGTTGATATGATTTTTATAGAAATTGAGTTTTGAGAGAACAATTTTTATCTTTTAAATTTCTATCCCAATTTTTTTTAGTTCGCTTGAGATTCATTAAATATTATAGCAAATTGATATCAAATATTACTTTTCCAGTATGTTTAAAGTATTTCAAAATAACGTGTAATGCACGTTCAATTTTGACAAGTAGATTGTATTACACTTCTCTTGACTTGACAATACCAATATCACTATCGATCTATACAAAAGTCTCGCTCGGATGCATCCAATAAATCTTATATCTAATAACTCCAAAATAAAACCACACATACACTAACAATGTAATAAACCACACCGCGCCACATTTTGTCGCCACATTTGAATTTTGTGTGTTAATGGGCCCACGGCCCGACAAATTTTTTGACTTTAAAGCCCACCTAACGTTTTGCCATAAATAACTAAAATATTCTAAACTGGAAACCAGTTTCAATTATTACTCAAGGGAATCCAACTCGCTCTGCATGATTCAACAATATCAATTATTAATATTTTTATTTTATTTTATTCATATCTAAAAGAGGAGAAAAACTTGCTAGATAATATGTTGTACCTACTAATTCCAATGCAGGTGGTAGCAAATAGTGCATTTACGTCGAGTCAATAAAAATCACGATATTCTAAAATTTCTCAATATCAACTGAATACGAGAAAATTTACTAAGATAATTCCTTTACATACTTTTAATTAACTTTATTCTTAAAACTCGAAGTCGATGGTGGTCTAGATTCTTCATTTTCATCATCTCCTATTTTGAAGGAGGATGAGAAAGATCGGTCGGTCCACGTCGATATATGGAGGACTTCTGCAAATTCAAGACTCAAAATGGATAGACTCCATTCTCAAGGACTATGAACGACTACAAAGACTTTGAGTCTAAAGAGGAAAAAATTGAATGGGGACACGAGTGCTCACAGCGAGTTGAATGAGTGAGAATGTCATGCACCGAAAGTGATCCTCTCTATACTTGTGCGTGTTTTTTTGTTGTTTCAGACTTGTCGATTTAAGATAGATTAATTTTTTAATTACAGGTACTCAAACTTTAAAATATTACTATAAGGTCACTAAACTTTAAAAAAGACTTCCTATCCATTCGTCAATTATAAAGGGGTATTGCGCTCAGCGCTCTCTGATTTTCATTTTGTGGTATTTGGTAAATCTCGTAATAAATCAGAGAAAAGGAAAGCGAAGAAAAACACCCTCTTCTTACGTTAAAATCTCACCGAGATTCCATTTCAAAAGGTCTTTCATTCACCTGGGTTTTTGCTTATTTTCTCGATGCCGAATCTATTACACTCATAATATCGAGTTTTGTTGGAGAATTGGAGTTATAAATTGACCAGGTTTTCGGATCTTTTATTGTTTTTACTTTTTAAATTGTATTTTTTCAGTGGTCGAAGGGTGCAATGCTTACTGTTTATTCTTTGCTTCATCTGATTCTGATCTAAAGAGGTTCACTTTTTATGTGTGTAAAGTTCTTTTCTTTGATGCTTAGACTTATGGGTTTGATTTTCTTTGTAGGATCATTACTTGAAAGATTAAATTTTCTTTTTTCCAAGATCCCACTGTGTGCGCGCGCGCGCCAATTTGTTCATGTTAGAAGACTTCTCTTGAGGGCTAATGTTTATTTTGAATTGAGTCATTCGTTATGATGTTTTGGGTTGGGGAATTTATTCAGAAATTATCTTTTCAAGTTCTCGTCTCTAAAAGGGCTTTATAGGTTCTTGAAATACTGTTGTGATTTTTATGGCTTCTGTACCCCATTTATTAGTCTCATTTTCTCATGTTCTATGTGTTCCAGTTTTTAATTTTTATGGGGAATTATGCTTGTCTCCTTTTCTGCTTATTTTGTTTAATAATCGAACTTACTTTTGGAATTCTTCTGAGAAGATTTCAGGAAGTACTTTTTTTTTTTCTAATTCTCTAGAGCAAAATTTTTAATCAACAAGAGATGGTGGAGCTTAAGCTGCGAACATTATGAGTTTTAAATATAATAAGAATGAGATGGTTTTGCTGTCTTCTTATTCTGTCCTTGGTTTGACATTGAAATCTCAGATCTCGGGAGTCAAGTAATTTAAATTTAATGATTTAGCTTATAATTAGTTTTCAGTAACTCTTTGAAAGTTAGTCTTCATTTCATCTTGTTCAATTGCAAGCATGCCAAATCACCATGATTTGGTATCAAATAGGTTTATGGTCTTAATTGCGTGTTTTGGTACGACAACAGAATGACATGCATTGGTTACTTCTTCTGTCTTAGGTTCAGTGTTCTTAAGTCCTACATTTGCAAGCTGGTGACATGGTTTTCATGGCTTACTAAAACGAAAAATTCACATTTATTTGAGGCCATCTGGTGTTTCTTTTCATGTTGTTTTTTCCTTTCCATTGTTCCACTTTGCTCGCCTGGCATGGTAGGGTCTGTTTGGGTCTTTGGTTTATGTTGACTATTGCTAAACAAATGTTTAATAATATCAGAACGATGCCAGATAGGACTAAAAAGTGGAGATAATTCACGAACTTGTCACGGTTTGTTTATTATAGACCAGTGTTGCTTATTATACACTTTCCTGATTTATTTCCTATCTTGAAAATAATAGCCAATCTCCTCCCAAATTGAAAAATAGAAGTTACTATTTTCAAGAGTTTTCGGATGAATATTTCAGCCTTAGATGGATCCTGTTTTTAAGTGCTTAGACCATTGTTTTGCAGGATTTCTTGTGGCTTGATTATCCAGTCCGCAGAACTCATGCACAAAAATTCAGGGGAAACCATTGCTTAAGTACTGATTTCTTGTTAGCAAAGTTACAGGCCATTTGAAATTGCAGCTTTGCACAACCTGCTATGGTATAGTTACATTTTATCTCCAATGAAAGTTCAAATCTTGTTAAACTTTTTCTTTTGCACCTAAAAGAATCTTTAAAGCACGAGCTGTAATAATGTAAAGGCATGTTTTGGAATTGTTTATAAACGGTTTAAATTATAAATAGATGGAAATGAGTGGTGGATAAGTGGGTAGTACTTGCGGGCCCTCCAAAATGTTTGGATAAAGAGTGACTTGAGTGTAAATAGCTTATAAAATGAGCCATACATAGGCTAAGAATCAGAAGAAGTATCGGATAGCGAATCTCAATAATTTATCATGTTTTGCTTTGCCTGAATATGGTTGTTAGATTAATATTGTAACAGTGAAATATGTACCAAGTTCAGCACGTTTTCCTATTAAACCTAGTTAACTACAAATATGATCCTAGGTCTTTTTCTTTTTCTTTTTTATAGATTATGTTATCTGTTTCACGGTTTCTCATTCTCATATATTTTATTGTGCTGACTATTGTAGGCAACCAATGAAAATCTTCCCCCAAATGTAATAAAACAGCTGGCAAAAGAATTGAAGAATCTTGATGAAGCACCTCCTGAGGGCATTAAAGTTGGTGTAAACGATGATAACTTTTCAATCATATATGCTGATATCGAGGGCCCGGGTATGAATTTTCTACCTTTAGTCCTTCCCTTTTTTTGTCATCAATATTTTTTTTTCCCTGATTGATCATCTATAACCTTGCAGCTGGGACTCCATATGAGAACGGCATTTTCCGCATGAAGTTGACCTTATCCAATGATTTCCCACAATCCCCCCCCAAAGGTTTGTGAAATTCTGTGGGTGAAAACACATTAAAGAAATATCTGCCAATTTACTTTTTCTTTGTTTCATAACATATAACCATTTTAGGACCCACTTGCTGCCTTTGTAGGCTATTTCCTGACTAAGATTTTTCATCCAAACATTGCTACCAATGGTGAAATTTGTGTTAATGCATTGAAGAAAGATTGGAACCCAAATCTTGGACTGCGACATGTTTTAATTGTAAGTTCTGTCAGACAGTAGTTTATTATTATTTTCTTCCCTTAGAGATCAATGGAGCTATAATTTCTCAAGTGAATCTGTTCCTTTTTTCTTCTTTCGAATGACAGATAATCAGATGCTTGTTGATCGAACCATTTCCGGAATCAGCTTTAAATGAGCAGGCTGGCAAGATGCTGCTTGAAAATTACGAGGAGTATGCTAGACATGCAAGGTAAGACATGCCGTCTTAGTTTTATTCCATTGTCTTCTTTATTGCGTTACATGAGTAGGAAGATTAAATTCTTGGAGATAAAATAGACCCCTTATGGTGTCATTTATGCTCGAAGGCATGGCCTTCATATTGAAGATTCATGATAATAATGGACATTCTTTAAAACTGTGAGAGTTCTTTTTAATCTTTCACCAATGCACTTGTGGCCAATCGTGAATGGGCATGATAATAAGCAATGTCAGTTATTTCATGAATATTTTACTAATGGACAATTGATTTCTGTGTTATGAGTCGGAAGGAACTCGGTGCGATTCAAAACTGTTTAAGCCAGAGCTAAGGTTTACAGTGCTTGTGACCTACTATATTTAGTCACATTTTGATGTGCATCTTGACCAGCTAATTTACATTGTCCGACTTGAAATTTTGCTCGTGTTACTTAAACGTAGTGGTCAGATGGCAATCTGCATAATAGTGGATATTTTTTGGGAGAATCGTCAATACTCGTTCTTGAGGTGATTGTGAGTTATAGGTTTCACAATTATTTATTAGAAACTATGTTCCATCCCTAGACGGGGATGCTGCCTTTCTGGATGTTTAATTCTTGTATGGCTCATTTGTAAGGTAGATTCTAACTACTGGACAGCATAAGAAAAGAAAAAAGAAGTTAAATCTAGTCTTAAATACTGTTTAACCCCATCAAGTACTGGATTCCGGACAAATAGAGTTTCTCGTATGTTAAAATGTTGCTTTATAAGTTGAATATGTTGCCTGGAATTTATAATGACAGGCTTTACACTGGAATACATGCTCTAAAGCCGAAGCCAAAGTTCAAATCGGGAATTATTTCCGAGTCGACCACTACCCGAAATGTTGATCAGACGAACTCCTCGGTTAAGAGTGCCGACCAGAAGAATGCAGCACCAGGTGCCGCATCTCCATTAGCCCCTAAACTTGAAAATGGTCAAGATCAGCCAGCAGTCATCACATCAACGTCTGAGACTGGAGTTGGTGGATCAGTGACAGCTCCATTGACACAGAAGAAGGAAGTTGGCCTGGCAAAAGCTCCTGCTGACAAAAAGAAGATGGATGCAAGAAAGAAAAGCTTGAAGAGATTGTAAAAGTTCCATGGGTTTCGTTGCTGACGTTTCCTGTTTATCCAATTGGACATAAAATAATTATCTTTCACAGATATATTAAATTCGAAGTTTTCGACTCACCTCCTTTTGAAGTATTGTTTTTGGTTTTTTTCAGGTTTGGTTCTGGCATTATTTCTTGAATCTCTGTTCTCGTATATTTTAAGAGTTAGACTAACACATAGGGGTTCGAGTTAGCAGAGAAGCGCATCTAAGCTTACTACAATACAAAACCGACTATCATGAACATAAAGAAGGTAGGATTGGTTAATAAAGAACGAGTGAAGTCTTATTTTCAACACACAAGCAAAACTTAAATTGCTGAGAAAACACGACACAAAACAGATAGAACATTACATTATCAAGGTTCGATCTAAAAACCATCAAATAGAATGACGAAAAAGAAAACTAGAAACCCAATATACTAGTTTACCGTATCCACCACGTCTTATAGGTTTTTCTTTTATTACTCACAAGATTAGGATTTAGTTAAGGTGGGGATATCACTTGCCGATCATAATCTTGACAAACTCTTCATAATTGATTTGCCCATCGCCATCAACATCGGCCTCCCTAATCATCTCATCAACTTCCTCATCAGTCAGTTTCTCGCCGAGGTTCGTCATGACATGGCGCAGCTCGGCAGCAGAGATGAACCCGTTCTGGTCCTTGTCAAAAACACGGAATGCCTCCTTGAGTTCCTCTTCCGAGTCGGTGTCCCTCATCTTCCTGGCCATAAGGTTCAAAAATTCTGGGAAATCAATGGTTCCATTACCGTCAGCATCCACCTCGTTAATCATATCCTGGAGCTCAGCTTCAGTGGGATTCTGCCCCAGAGATCTCATCACAGTTCCCAGCTCCTTGGTCGTAATGCAACCTGCACAAAACATTCGTTACTAATTACACAACACCGCTCAGATTTCTTAATCTGGCATATGTCCAAGTCTCTTATTACCCATGATCTGATTCAAGCATTCAATACAATGAACTGATAAAAAATCATGTATAAACCTTGTGTAAAGTTGCAGACTCCAAAAGTAGCTATGCATTTTTCCATGATAGAAATTCATTCATCCATTTGGCTGATCTGCTAAAAATTTCAATCTAGCTACCAGTTGAAATGTGAGCTTACGTGAAAATAACTCTTCAACTAATGTATTCATTAGCAAATTGCACACTTTCACCAATGAAATTACTTAGTGATTTGTTAACAACAACTAGGGATTTTTGTAGAAGATCAAGAAATAGTCTAATATTATCTTCATCTGACAGCACAAAAATAGATTTCAAGAACTCATAAATTCTAACAGGATAACAAATAACCAATCCAGGATAGCAAGAAATAGGCTGTCGCTTCATGAAGATACGAATCATCTATATCTATCCCTCGACACTACTGCCTAACTTATTCCTTTTTCTAGTAGAGACGAAGAGCAAATGCTAATCCCAGTGTAAATAAGGGATAAGTGCCCCGTGCTACTAGAACAATTGAATATGTAAACCTGCCTATTATTATTAACTCATTCCAGATTTCTCCTTATCACATCCATAGATCCAACAACAGAATTTACCTCATTTTCGAAGTATGTGAAGAAAAAGCTTGAGTATGGGAAAAGAAAATAACCGAGAATGCATATCTGGCTCGTATTCCAATTACATATATGATTTCCCATGTTATTCAAACAAATTCTGGGCTCTAGCATTCCCCATCACAGGTACTATCATAGTATTCATTTTCCAACACAATCGAAGATCAGAATTAGAACAAGTGTTCCGAATCAAAGATCAACAAACCTATACTCCTCTTCATTTTCAAATACAAAAGTCTTCACTTTCTAGAAAAGTAAACTTAGTTGGTAGGAAAGTAACTTTCAAAATGTTTCACAAAGTTTAGCAATTACATTTCAGCACAGCCAAACATGGTCTCAGAGTATCTCGCTCCTTTCTTGATAATTTGCTTATACTCTAGAGAACTGATAGTCTTGAGATCCATATTTTTGAACTGATTATACAAGAACTTAAAGTATTTTCATCAAATTTCAAAACTGCAAAATATTCTGTTCAGCCTTGACCTCAAAATTAAAACCTCAAATTCCATACATAGCAAGAGTAGCTACTTCAAATTCGCAGCCAATCAATGAAACAAACAATCCCATATGGAAATCGAAAAACCCATATCCAAAATCCAAAGAAAAACAATTATAGGTGTGTGTGTGTAAAATGATAAAAAAAAAGAGAAATAGAAGAAAGATCAAACCATCGCCATCCTTGTCAAAGAGGCTAAATGCCTCCTTGAACTCAGAGATCTGATCCTCCGTCAACTGTTCCGCCATTTCTTCTTGACTCTTGACTCTGATTACTTTTTAAGGAGATAGAGAGAGAATAAAATGCGTTCTGTAATTTGTACCGCTGGTTGGCCGGTTTTGGACAAGAAGTCAGCTTTATTGAATATGTCAGCAGATACATAGGAGCTTGATTTAGCTCCCAACATTTTTAAATAGTAATTTAATGAAAACGTATAATTAAGAAAAATTGAATTTATATGTAATATTGTTTTATTGAAGAATGTATGGTTAAAAAAAAATAGAAAGAAATATTTATTTTGTAAATAATGAGATCAAACAAGGGCTAGATACACGGAGATATGAATATACACTGAATTTCCTCGTCTGCCTTTCGTGTTCTTTATTTTCATTGTTTTTTCTTTTCTTTTTACTAGTCAAGAACGATCATAAGATGCACTATTTACATTCATTTCTTTTTCTGAAAATTAACTATGTTATCTCTCGTCTTAAAAGACTCAGAAAAATCGTGTCACGTGGACTGAAAGTCAAACGTTGACTAGCCATGTCAGAATAAGGAGAAAATCAATTAAGCCGATATCCATGGC
>CAIGRK010412991.1:0-13209 GCA_903798315.1 Fraxinus greggii | reverse complement strand
GTCCCCCTAGGACCCCCTGCCTCCGCCCCTGCTTGTCATAGTCTGTAAACTTGATGCTATCGAGATATTTCATGTTTGCACGCAATGCTCATCATCCTCCACTTGTCATGATCTGTAAATTCGATGCTATCGAGATATTTCGTATTCGCACGCAGTGACAATCGTCCTCCCCTCGTCATAGTCTATAAATTTGATGCTCGAGATATTTCGTGTTTGCACAAAGTGTTCATCATCCTCCACTTGTGGTCTGTAAATTCGATGCTCTCAAGATATTTTGTATTCGCACGCAGTGCCCATTATTCTTCACTTGTCTTGTAAATTCGATGCTTGAGGTTCTTCATGTTTGCACATAATGCCCATCATCCTCCTGTAACGATGCAGTTATTAGCGCATATTTTATATTTAGCCCTCGTTTAGCCTCCATTATATGATAATTATTTTTTGGAATAGTTTGTTTTTGGGAAAATGTGTGGTTTAAAAAAAGGAAAAAATTTCGATTTACGTGTAATATTATTTTACAAAAGATTGTGATTGAAAATAAGGGAACATGATAATGTTTTGAAATAATGGGAGTCAAATCAAAGCTTAACAAGTATAATTTATGACAATTAACTCGAATATGAAGAGAATAATGTGTCCGTGCCACTTGTCCACATTTTAGCATAATACAATTCAATGCACTTTGGATCTATGCTTCTCTCTCGTACTTATATATCAGTAGCTATTCCCTGTATATATTATCACTTATCATTGAATTCTGTAGATCGCATTCAACTGCTTATCTCCATCTCTCATGGTTTTGTACTGCGACATTATCCTAGAACACCACCACTGAAACACAAAAATATGGCACTACCCATCCAAAACATTCACGTCCACTGTCGCCGCCTCTCCTCCGCCACCCTCCACCACCAGCTTCTCCGACTTCACCTCCTTTTTCTCTGTGCCCTCACCTGAATTCTTGTATCCGTGCAAGGCTTGACTTGACTTGACTTGACTTGTGGGTTTATTGTCACTTTCACACTATCCCTTACAAGCCCATTTTAAGGGTTCAATTCGATGGAATCCGCTTTGATTCTCACTCTTCTCACAGATGATCTCCTCTTGAAAATTCTTTCCCTTTTGAGCGATGATTTTGATCGAAAATCCTTCCGTTCAACCTGTAAGATCTTCCACCGGGTCGACTCGCTTCATCGGACCCACCTCCGATTCCTCCGCCCCGAGTTCCTCTCAACCCTCGTCGCGAAATTCCCTTGCCTAAACTCCCTCGACCTCTCCGTCTGCCCCTGCATCGACGATGCTACGATCCCACTCTTGCTTTCCTCCATCCATAGTGGTTCATCCAGTTGGGCTTCGAAGATAAGAAGTTTGAATCTGAGTCGGTGCGCCGGGTTGAGATTTCCCGGGCTGCAAATGGTTGTTGGTTTCTTTGGCAATTTGGAGAGCGTTGATGTGTCATACTGCTGTGGGTTCGGTGACAGGGAGGCGGCGGCGCTGTCGTGCCTCGCAGGCCTGAGGGAACTGAACTTGGACAAGTGCTTGTATGTTACTGATGTTGGATTGGCTAAAATAGTCGTAGATTGTCCAAAACTTGAGAGCCTTAGTCTGAAGTGGTGTTTTGAAGTAACTGATATTGGGGTTGAACTTCTGTCCAAGAAATGCTCTGAATTGAAGCACCTCGATATTTCATACTTGAAGGTATGATGTTATTTAAACAGATATACGTGTTTGTATGTAAAAATGTGTTAATGCTTTTATGTTCTTATTAAGGTTAATTGAAATGTGGGTGGTTTGGTTTGTTTAAGGTCACGAGTGAGTCTTTATGCGCAATCGGAAGAATGGAGAGGTTGGAGGTGTTGGAAATGGTGGGGTGTGGTTTAGTAAATGATATGGGATTGCATTATCTTGGCAAAGGATGCCCTTCACTTCAGGTTAGCTCTTTCTCCATGATTATCCTTACATTTTTATTGAATGGTTCAAGAAATAGTTCAATCTTGTGTAAGTGTTGTTTCTTCATGTGTGTTGTATTTGCTCTAGACAAGCATTGTTCGTCGGCTGGTCTGAAAGTGTAAAATGTCTTAAGCAGACACTTTAAATTTTGTCCCAAATGTGCCCGTCTCCTCTTATACCATATTGAACTACTAAAACAATTCGAGGAGGGAAGCATTTTCTTATTCAAATTTTGTCTTCAACATGCTTACTTCTTATTGGCATGGTACATACAATAGCAATTCTACATTTCTCTTTCTCAACTGTTAAACCAGCTCCATTTAGATTACTATTTGGGTGATGTAGTTAGTTGATTCATTATTCTTTTGCTAAAAAATTCTAGACTATATTCTAAAGACAGTTTCTTCATATAAGTATGCTGCAATTCTAAGAAATTTACACGGTCTAAATCTTTTAAAAGTAATATATTTACTTATCGTACAATTCTTACCCAAATAGATTACTATAACGTTGGACATCTCTCTATTTCGCTTTAGAAAGCACGGTTTTTTAAATTAATGACTTTTCTTTTATGATTACCTATTCGGCTTTTTTCGTGGTGAAAAGTTTGAGTGGATGAGATCTTCTTGCCTATCTGGCTGTTTGGTACCGATTAAAATCTAGATTTTAATTTAAGTCAAAGTCAACAATTAATTTTAACCATATATTCTATCGGTCTTGTAACTTTTCAATCACACATTTTATCAACTTCTATTAAAATCTATTAAAAATCTGATTTTAATTCCCATGAGGGCATAGTCCTTTTTCCAAATTCGTTTTCTTTATTTGAATCTCTACCATTTCAGTTTAATTGCCGAATTATTTATGAATTAATTATAGTGTCTGTATTTTTATAGACCCTTATAACTTGAACATTGTATTCAAATCTCCAACATAAGAATGCGATTTCTCTTTCAGTATTATTTCTGCATGGTCTTTTTCATTTGTAAGAGCAACTTATAAATTGTTTTAGTTTGGAATGACTTAAATGTAGTCGGTATAAATGAATGGCATATATGCTCTCTACGATTTGTACATTGTACTTCATGTTACCATAAAAATCTTATTTTGGTTTACCACGAAGTTATGGATTTCTGAAGATTCTGCAAATGTATTAAGAATGTTACTTTGGGAAAGTTTAATCCTCTTTTGTGGAGCCAATTCTTTGTTTTTTCGTCCTTCAATTTTGAAGCAATTACCTAATTACCAGTAACAACATTGCATTCCTAAATTGTACTTTTTTTGTTGAACAACCGATGGAGTATTGAATTTTATGTCATATTCTCTTGGACAATGTTTTGTTTGCTAAGTACGGACATCCATTCAATCAATTTACACTGGCTTTTAATGTTTCCAACTGTTGAGGTGAAATTCTCTCTTCAAATCACATTCTCTGGGTTCAATCTTTTACATCAATTTTCCAGATAACAAAGGGTATGACATGTGTTTGTTCTTTTGAGACTTGAGAGTTTTTGTATCAAAATTTATCCCACGAAATGGACATGTTTACATACTTTGAACTTGGAATCGTTGTTTTATTATGTTCTACACAACTATAATTCTTCTCTTCACATATATTTGGCTTTACAAGTAGCTAGTAGATTTTCTTTTATTAGTGAAATTGTAAAATATCTTCTATCATAATGACTTATAAGTTCATTTCTATTCATAGTAATCCTCCTAAACTATTCGATTATTCTTTTTATTTGTATTGGATGTTCGATTATTCTTTTTTATTTGTATCGGATGTCGCTGTGATTCTATTTATATGTTTCGAAAAGTTCTTAAGTTTACTTAATCAAATAAATCCCATTTGACTGCTTTGATCACCGCCTTCTTCATATTTGTCCTTGTCCTTGTTCTTACTTTTCATTTTGTTATTTTTCTCTTTGTATTGCTCGATGATGAAAGATATTCACTCTGATATTGACTGATATTTTTATTTAAGAACATGATTTGGCTTCCTCTAATTACGTATGTTTTAAGCTCCTGAAAACTCATTTTCTTCAACTGCATGCTGATGATGCGAGAATTCCTGAGTCAAATTGGTCCTTAATGATATTCTTGATTCTGCTGGAAAACATACATATTCATAACAATTTTTAATTCCAAATTTGGGGTATTGGGTAGTTACTTTGTAGAGTTTCTTAATTTTTCAGTGACTGCATTACTTTGAGTAAATTTCAGATTTTGTTACATTGGAACCTGTCAATGGGTAAACTAAGTTGCAGAAATGAAGTTATTGAAATAATTCTTGTATGATGCCCAGGTACTGGATATATCAAGGTGTGACAAACTGAGCTCATCTGCATTGGTTTCAGTAATCAAGGCACATAGTGGTTTGTTGCAACTTCATGCTAGCTACTCATTTTTCGTGAGTAAAAGTTCTGTTGAACGTTAAATTTATGAGGTTTTACGAAGTTCTCTGATTCGAATACTGAGTTCTAAATAATGGATTTTGATTCATCAGGAGATCCCGGTGACTTTTCTTCACCAGTTTAAGGACCTCAAGAAGCTGCGCACACTTAGAATTGATGGGGCACGAGTTTCTGACTCTAGCTTCCAAATTATAGGCGTCAATTGCAATGCTTTGGTTGAAATTGGGATGGGAAAATGCATAGGAGTCTCAGACATGGGCATTATTCACCTCGTATCTGGCTGTGCTACTTTGAAGGTATTCAATCTGACATGCTGCAGTGACCTCACTGATTCAGCAATACGAGCCATAGGAGAGTCTTGTCGAGATCTTTCATGTCTGATGTTAGAGTGTTGCAATTTTCTCAGTCAGAAGAGTCTCGAGTATCTTGGATCACATTGTTTCTTACTTGAGGAGATCGATCTTACAGATTGTTCCGGAATTAATGACATTGGTAATTTGTAACACCTTTCTGATTCATCATTTGCAATTCAAGAACAATATCTATCAAAAATATTTTGAAGTTCCATTACTCGATTTCCTTCTTTAAGGAAGTTTTCTTGCACGACGAAGAAGTAAAGAACCATTCCTGGTGTTCGAACATTAGTTTTTAAAACTCTTTACACTTTTCTCTTTCTTCTCCTCTGCAGGACTAAGATATTTGTCAAAATGTTCAGAACTTATGAGCTTGAAAATTGGACTATGCACTAACATTTCAAACAAGGGGCTGTCATATATTGCTTCAAATTGCCCAAAGATTCGAGAACTCGATTTGTACAGGTGAATAATTTCCAGTTCAATTAACAATGTACTTGGGGAATGCTTATGTTTACTCTTCAGATAATCTTGGTGCAGGTGCCTGGGAATCAGTGATGACGGATTAGCTTCTTTGACGGTTGGTTGCAGAAAATTGAGAAAGCTAATCTTGTCTTACTGCAGTGCAGTAACTGATAGAGGGATGGAATATGTAGGCTGTCTAGAAGAACTTTCAGACCTAGAATTGCGTGGTCTTCCAAACATTACGGGTACTGGCTTGCGAGCACTTGCAGCTGGATGCAGGAGACTTGCAGAATTAGATCTAAAACACTGTGAGAACATTGACGATTTTGGATTTTGGGCTCTTGCTTATTACTCCAGAAATTTGCGGCAGGTACTATTTTTACATTGTGAATTTGCACATGTAAACTTTCTAATTGAGTCAAAAGTTTTCTAAATGAAGAACTATATCGTTTTACCGATTTTTTTATTCAATATTCAATTATTTGACTAATAAAGATGCTGTAATAAACCAGTTTTCGAGGCAACTGGGATTTAATCTTCGAACTGCCAGGTTTATCAAGAATGTCTTTACTATTGAACCCACTTATGATGCTTTAAATAAAAACTTAGATAAAAGAGTGTCAATCAACTCCAAGCTCTTTTTCTAATTTTGGTTTAAAATTTTAACTGCTCAATACTTAGGAGAGCCAACATCAATGAGATGACTCCTCTCCTCTTTACTCGGGGATAGAAATGATGAATATTCTTGTACCAAAGTAACTTGGGAGTTACTGAATAATTTCTACTTTATTAGACGGATTTGCAATGGTCAAGCTAGTCAGTTTCTCAAGTTGGAAGACTCAAGTAATTATCAAGTGCACAACACACCTAGGGATCGATTTGGACGTACTGATATCAAATTCTGATCATTCATAATTGAGAATCAATACACTTGTCAAACCAAAAAGACACTAGGCATATAGAAACAAGTGTGCTAACGGAAAAACACGAGGTTTGATAGCAGGAAATTGATGTTTTAAGATGACTTCAAGGGCTACTTACAATGCCGTATTTAGTTTTTTTTAAAAATCCCACGCATTTAAGATTTGCTTCATCAAGACAGAGAAGACATCCTCCCATCATTATGATCTCGAGATTTTTATCTAACATCCCACTTACAAGGAACTGTTTTCCTCTCATTGAAACTGAAACCAAGTTCATAGCTTATTCGTAGGTAATAAAAATCGCACTTGGGATGTGATCTTAGCAACTCGAGAGGCATTGCAACTCGTGATTCCTTTGGTAATATGATATAGTCACTGTTCAACACGTGTGGCAGATTGTTTTGGGAGTACTTTTGGTGGTAATAAAAGATTGTTTTGTTCACTGACTATTTGATGTGTACTCCCTCTTGCACTTTGGCTCGGCTGTGGATTAGCATAGGGACTAGGAATGGCAGTGGAACATAATGGCAGGCGACGGGGTGTTTACAGAGATATGATTAATCATTGTTGGTGTTATTATTCTTTTAGAAGTTGAATATTATCTCTTTGTATCTATGTACAACCCGGTATAAATTTGTCTTGTAACTTTCCTTTTTCTTAATATATTCCTACAAATATAAATTCATGGTGGCAGATAAATTTAAGTGGCTGTCAAATATCGGATGTCAGCCTATGCATGCTGATGGGGAACTTGACATGCCTTCAGGATGCGAAGTTAGTCAAACTTAATAATGTAACAGCAAACGGTTTCGAGCTTGCTCTTAGAGCCTGCTCTGCACGGCTCAAAAAGTTGAAATTGCTTGCTCCTCTTAGACGTCTACTTTCTCGAGAAATAGTCGAGACCCTAAAAGCCAGGGGTTGCAAGATCAGATGGGATTAGGCTCAAAGCATAAAGCAGGTATAATAGGTTTTCAGTTCAATATTAAAAGTTATAGTCCAGAAATGAATCTCATTTCCAGCATAAATTTATCCCGATAACATTTTTTGTTTCTAACTATATTCCTACAATATAAATCCTCTGTGGCAGATAAATTTAATCCATAGTCATACTTCGGAAGTCACCCCTATCCATGGTGATGGGGAACTTGACAATTCTTCAAGATGCATAGTTGGTCAACCACGTAAATGTATCAGCAAATGGTTTCAAGCTTGCTCTTAGAGCCTGTTGTGTACGGCTCAAAAAGTTGGAAGTTGCTTGCTTCTCTTAAGTGACTTCTTAATCGAGAAATAGGTGAGACTCTAATTGGGTTGCAAGATCAGTTGCGATTAGGCATGATGCATAAAGCTGGTGCTACAGTTTCTCGTTTCATTTGTACAAGTTATTGCATTTAAAGTCTAGTATCAATCTCATCTACATTATGCCATTGACAGATCAAAGTTTAAGAAAAATGTAAACACATCGTCAATATGCTGTTTATATCAGTTAGGGAAATAACTAGAATGCATGTTACTTTACACTGTTATTGTTCTAATTTTATAATACCAATTGCATTCTTTGTTGGTGACTTAATGTAGATTTTTTGAGAATATATGTTTGTTATAAATGATTTTTTTTGAAGGATTTGTTGTTAAAAAATAGGGAAAAGTTATGGGTTTATACGTAAAATTATTTTATTGGTAGAATGTGTAGTTAAAAATGATTTTGGAGAAAAACGAGGTTTAAAAAATTTGTATCAAACATAAGCTTAATATAAAGTTCTATCACAGTTTTTTTATGTCTGTTGGCATTGTGAGTCTGTGACAGCATCACAAAAAGCCATTTCGTGTTGTGAAAAGCTTCTGACGATCATGAGAAAAGAAATGAAATCGAAAAATAAAAAGATTTCGACAATATTTTTGTGCATAATGTACCGCTTCATATTATGAATAGCGAGTATATCGAAATAAATTTATTAAAGTATATCGATTGAAGTAATGGTTGGTCAAATAAATGGGCACAATTTCACCAAATTGAATTTAATAGAGAAACCTGAATTCTACTGGTCCTACAGTCCAAAAATCTGAAGGTATATACTTATGCGAAAATGAAATGAGAAAAAGGAAGTCGTAATAAGTAATAAACGACTTTTAACATAGTGAATTTCGCAAAGATCATATGTAATGCACGACTATCAACATATCACGCTATATTGACGACGCATGAAATTTGAAATAAGTGATAGTCACTCACCAGGCATGACTATTAATATTATCCCTGAAGGATTCAATATGCTTGAAGCATAATTCAAGTGATATAATCATGAGGGGAGTAAATACATGTTGTACTCTTTTTCTTTTGATCAACGTTTTGGCTCATTGGATTTTAGTGGCAAGGCTTTAAATGAGACAACTTTTGTGGTGCATTCAAAAGAGCAATGTACTATTTTTCCATCATTAGAACTCTTCCCACTTGATTTTTCCTAAGAAGGTTTTAACGAACACATTCTGTGTAATAAATTTTATATTGTGTTTGGCCTCCATTTTTATTTGGAGAAATTGTTTTTGAATAGTGATTGATGGAAGAATGTGTGGTGAAAAAGTGATGAAAAATTTTAAATTTGTGTGTAATATTATTTTATTTGGAAAATGTATGGTTGAAAATGAGTACTGTAGAAAAATGAATAGAAAAAAATAAATGAGAAGTGGGCTCAAACATAGACTTAATAACATGCAAGACATTTATCCTCAAAATAATACTCATATATGTATGAGATTTCCGAAGAGATCAATAAGAGCTATTTTTTGAATCTTGTTACTACAGTTATCAAAGGTTGATAAATATCTCGTATGAGGACGATGTTATTTAAACCCTATACAATATAACATAAGACATACTTTACAAAAAATCGTAATATTGAAGACATTGACATACTGGAAAAGGATGAATTGATATAAGAATTGAAATCAAGGAGAGCGGCCGTACTCTTTTTCCTTAACTCAAGTTTCGTCATATTGGTTTTTCTTAACAAGGTTTTAACGAGGTAGAGATTTTCCAATGTGTCATTCAAGGGGGAGTGTTGTAAATAATATATTTATTAGTGAATGACTACCATACCCCTGCAGCCATAGTTTTTATTACCATTGTATCACTAATTATTCCCTATAAATATGAGGTTTTGGTTCTTAATAAAATATATAATTCTATTGACTTCTCTCTAGTTTATAACATCTTTGCGATTTTTCTTTCTTCGGTACTATGCTTTCGTTTTTCATTTTTCGAACTCTTGAGCCATGATACAAAATAATCAATATATAATTTTTTTTATCTTCAGCATATTGTTATTAGTCTCTTTTTAATATTCTCTCTCTACTTTTATCATTTTTTTCTTTTTTTTTCAACGAAAAAAGGATGAACTTGTAATTAAAATTCTTACAAGATTTTCCCCTTCCTTTTTTATTGTTTCCTTCAATTCCCTAATGAAAAAAGATATATTTTTTTATAAGATTTTACAAAAAAAAAATAAAATAAAATTAAATTTTTATATATTGGTTGCTTGTTTAATTTAATAACTTTATGCAGGTTCGGACATCTTGACAATATCGAGCACCAGAGATTTCTTTCTTCCATCAAAGTGTATTGAATCATTTGGTAATATAAATAGCAGTTTATAATTGTAATGTATAAATATAAAACAAGGATGTGATATAAGTCTTTAAAAAATCCAAATTTAATAGGATGTGATCGTTTGACCTATTAAATTAGGAGACAATTAGGAGTGATAGGATTAGTGGAATTTTAGAACTTATGGTGTATTATTCTTATATGTAATTTGTGTTGGAAATTGGTTAAAAAAAAAAAAGTAAAATGGTCAAGCCTGAAACCATAAGGTGAGAAAAGTGACTTTCGAGTCAAA
Source organism: Fraxinus greggii (assembly GCA_903798315.1). Lineage (NCBI taxonomy): Eukaryota > Viridiplantae > Streptophyta > Magnoliopsida > Lamiales > Oleaceae > Fraxinus > Fraxinus greggii. Next base: position 3,208 of record CAIGRK010412991.1, on the reverse strand, counting down.
TTCAGTCAAATATTCGAACTTGATCCGATAGTCAAATTATGTAAATAGACTAACTTGTTTTAATTATTGAGTAGATCGTCGTGGTATATTTAAAATCTAGAAAATATTTCCAGATGAACAAGAAATTGCGGTCCAAAATTGAAAAGAAAAGAGGAAAAATTGGTCAGGAATTTGCCTAATTTCATCGCTTAACTAGCGCTTGAGTGGGGAGTGGACGACAATAACACAGCTTGAGTGGTAGTCGAGCATCAGGAGAGCGAAAAGGTCCCTACATGAAATGACACCACTGGCACTCATGCGACGCTCTAGCAATAGGCGAGCGGTGGACTGGGTTGTGACCCTTCGTGAAGTCTGATGAATTTTGGGCGTGTCTCTTCACTCACAACATCTCCTCTTATATAAATAAGACACTTGGGATGTCCTTTACTTCATTCCAATCATATGCAATCATAACATAACAGAAAAAACATATTTCATTAGCCGAAATTCTATATAAATAACTGTTTTTCATTTCATTCGAAAGGAGTACAAAATACGTCTTTTTGGTTCATTGTTGTGTTTTGGAGCGCTACAAATACAAAAATGTAGTTTTTATATCTTGGGAGTTGATTGACATCATCTGTAGGCACCGTTACATGGCAAAATCGACTTAAGGACAAAAAGTTCAACTCTTGCCTCAACTTTGCATCCATTTTCTTGGTGTTACTTTGTCTATTTTCGTTGAAACTTCCATTTCTTTGGTGCTTATTATTCATATTTCTTGCCGTTACTCTATTTAATTTTGGTAAGGTTGGTAAGTTTAATTTGTTAAAGAAATCACTCAAATCTATTTTACAAACAAACAATTTTAAGTCGATTTTGTATATGAGTGGTATCTTTATATCTATATTTGATTTCTACTCGGCTAAACTGATTTCGTTTCGGTTTAACTTCTTCTACTCCTTCTTGAACCTTATTTTTGTTGGTTTATCTTCTGTTTTGTATGAACAAAAATGAATATGGTTAACAATACCAATACTACTTCAAATATGAGAACTTCGGAAGGAGTTACTCCTAACTTGTTCATACCGTTATAATTTATTCAGTTGCGATTTCCCTTCCTACTGTTCATACAAACTTCGTTCTACGCGGAGTGAAACCGGAGAAGTTTAGTGACGTTGATTTCAAGAGATGACAACATAAATTATTGTTCTATCTCATAACCCTAAACTTGGCAAAATTCTTAAATGGGGATACTCTCGCCGTGTAAGAAGGGGAAAATAATAGGGTATCACCGATAGCATTGGCTGCTTGGAAACATTCAAACTTCTTGAGCAAGAATTAAATATTGAACGGGTTGGACATCACTTTGTATAATGTGTATAGTTTCATGAAGTCTGCAAAGGAACTATGAGAATCATTGGAGAAGAAATACAAGACTGAAGACAACGAAACTAAGAAGTTTACCGTGGAAAAATTCTTAGACTACAAAATGGTATATTAAAAGATGGTCATTAGTCAAGTACAAGAATTGCAAGTTCTTTTCCATGATATTCATGTCGAGAACATGTCTCCAGGTGAATCTCAAGTGGCTGCAATCATTGAGAAACTTCTACCCATGTGGAAGGACTTCAAGAATTATCTCGAACATAAGTGGAAGGAGATGAAAATTAAAGAACTCATCATCCGGTTGAGAATTGAAGAAGATAATCGAAAGTCAGACAAACATGTTGAAAGTCATATACCACAAGCAAAGGCTAATGTGATGGAATCAAATAACAGGAACAAACAGATGAAGGATTCCGTAGAGTTCTTCAAGCAAAGAATTAAAAACAATGCAAAGAAGTTCAAAGGCAATTGTTATAATTATGTAAAGGTCTGACATCACTCTATCGATTGTCGCAAACCTAAAAAGCAAGCCCAAGCGAATATCACCAAATTTGATGGTATATCAGACATAAACTTATTGGTCGTTGTTTCAAAATGCAACAATATTGAAAATCTCATGAAATGGTGGGTGGATATGGGTGCTGCCCATCATATTTGTGCCGATAAAAGAATGTTCTTCTTATCCTACACTCCAACCGATGGTGAGAAATTGTTCATGGGAAACTCTTTGAGTTCAAAGGGTGAAGGACAAATATTGAAGATGACATCAAGCAAAGAACTTAGCTTTAACAATGTTCTTCTTATGCCAGCTATTCACAAGAACTTAGTGTCGAATTTTTTGTTAAGCAAGAATTGCTTGAAATTCTTTGTATCTGATATTTATGCTTACCAAGAATAATATGTATGCATGCAAATGTTATGTAAAAGATGGACTATTCAAGATGATTGCCTTTACAATTGAACCGAATAACTCAAAAAATAAAATATATTCTTCTACTTATATTCTTAAGTCGTCTAATTTATATCATCATAGATTAGGACATGCAAAATTTAATTATGTATGCAAGTTAACGAATTTAAGTTAACTACTAAATATGTATTTTAATGCAAATGGAAAATGCGAGATTTGTGAAGAGGTTAAGTTAGTCAAAGCGTCATTTTATTCGGTTGAACGAAACACAACACATTTGGAACTTATTCATACCGATATATGTGATTTAAAGTTTGTCCAAACAAAATGTGGTTAAATGTATTTCATCACATTCATAGATGATTGTACAATAAACTGTTATGTATACCTATTGAAAAACAAAGATGAAGTTTTGGAAGTGTTTAAGCACTATAAAATTAAAGTTGAAAATCAACTTGGAAAACAAATAAAGATAATTCATAGTGATCGAGGTGGAGAATGTGTTGCACAATTTGAAAACTTTTGTTCAAAATCTGAAATCATTCATCAAACAACAGCATCATACTCATCTCAATCCAATTGTGTTTTTGAACGCAAAAATCGAACACTTAAGGAAATGATGAATGTAATGTTAATAAGTTCGGGCTTATTTCAAAACTTGTGGGGAAAGCTATACTTTCTGCGAATTACATCCTTAATAAAATACCAAACAAGAGTAAGGATGAAACATGATGAGAGTAATTAACTCATTAAATAAGTACCTTTAAATCATAGTTTTTGGTTTGTTCTTGAGCATTTTTGAGCGTTTTGATGTGTGTGTTCATGTTGTTTTGTAGATAGAAAACTTGAATGAAAATGGAGCGGTTTGGAGCTTGGAATGAAGCTAACATAATGACCATGAAAAGTGGCATGCATTGGAGATGATGGAAG
>CAIGRK010412921.1:0-12605 GCA_903798315.1 Fraxinus greggii | reverse complement strand
ACTTTGCTGACTTAATTTTTGTCACTTTGCTCATTTTGCCTGCACCTCACGAGTCTCGATGGCAATGGTGTGGTTTGTTGATGATTTTTTGTGGGTGATTTTCTGATTTGATGTGATGTGATAGTGTTGGTGGTGACGATGGTGATGTAGGTGGTAATAGGTGGCGCTAGGTTTGGACTGGCTTGGGGTTGTATAAACAAGATTTGTGGCCAATAAATTAGGTTAATCTATGACCAATGAATGACATGTGATGTGCACAAAGACCATATGTGAACTGATAACATGTCACATGTCTTTGTTCACTTGTTATAGATAACATATCAATATTCACATGTCACAAATCACTGATTTATGTCCATATAACAATATTAATTGGTCACATGTTATAATTCAAAGGTCATCGTTTACAGGTCATATTGTATAGGTCACATATGTTCACGGGTTATAGGTTATAGTTCATAGGTCACATATATTCATAGGTCACATATGTCGACAGATCACGAGTTATAGTTCACAGGTCAATATTGATTGGTCACATGTTATAGTCCACGTCACAAGCTATAGTTCATAGGTCACACACCACCATTCACAAATCAGGGATCATATTGTTTATGTCACGGATGTTCACATGTCAATATTAATTGGTCACATGTCATCATTCATAGGCAACCGATCAATGTCTACATTCACATATTCAAGAGAATTGGCCACGTACCATTGGAACAATATCACAAGCAATAAATTTAAGAGAATTGGTTCCATGACATTAATTTTTTCGAACGGGTCACAAATTCAATTAATTAGATTTAATAATATTATTATAAAATTTACCCACCCCAACTCACCCCACCTCAATATAGCCTCTTTTCTCTTTCTGTCATTTAGTTTCTCTCATAGGTTTACATTTTCCTCTCTAGTTCTCTGACCAAGCTTTAGTTTCACTTTCTACCCATTTATTTCTTCTTCACTATTCAATTTCTCTCTCTATCACAAGTTGTCATAGGTAGTGGTGCGATTTCTTTGTGTACTTTGCTCAGTTTGCCGACTTAATTTCTATCACTTTGCTAATTTTGTCTGCACTCACGAGTCCCGATGGCAGTGGTGGTGGTGTGGTTTGTTGATGATTTTTTGTGGTTGGTTTTCTGATTTGATGCGCTGTGATGGTGTTGGCGGTAACAATGGTGGTTCTAGTGGTGGTGATTGGTGGTGCTAGGTATGGACTGGGTTGGAGTTGTATAAACAAGGTTTATGACCAATAAATTAGGTTAATCTATGACCAATGAATAACATGTGACGTGTGAATTGATAACATGTCACATGTCTTTGTTCACTTGTTATAGATTCCATATCAATATTCACAAATTACAAATCACTAATTTATGTCCATATGTCAATATTAATTGGTCACGTGTTATAATTCATAGGTCATATTGTATAGGTCACAGATGTTCACAGGTCACAAATATAATTCATAGGTCATAGATATTTATAGGTCACATATGTCGATAGATCACAAATTATAGTTCACAGGTCAATATTAATTGGTCATATGTTACGGTCCACATGTCACAAGCTATAGTTCATAGGTCACATCACCATTCACAAATCTGGGATAATATTGTTTATGTCACGGATGTTCACAGGTCAATATTAATTGATCATATGTCATCATTCATTGGCAACGGATTAATGTCTACATTTCACATATTCAAGAGAATTGACCACAAGCTATTGGAACAATATCACAATTCACATGCAATAAATTCAAGATAATTGGTTCCATGACATTGATTTCTTCGAACTGATCACAAATTCAATTAATTAGATTTCAACGCTAAAAATCGAAGTTATTTAATCCATTGAGTATTCTATAAATTACACGAAAGGCTATTTTTCAATTTTAAATTTTTAAAAAACAGATTTAAATTACACCAGCATTGTTTAGTCGTCAGTGAAGAAAATGATGAGTCACCACCGATGCTTAGTCAATGTTCCTCAATGGTCACTATATTTCTCACTCTCTTTATTATCTGAGTCGACGATTCTCAATAGTTGCTGAGTGACGATCAGTACGTCACTAAAGAAGATGCTCATTTGTCGGTGATCTCTATAGATTCTTTTTTCGGCAAAGTTATTTAGATGTTGGTGACTGTGAGGGTGGATGTCGGCGGCGGGTGGTTGTCGACAACTATAAGAGGGAATGTCGACGGGGCGGAGGGAGTGACCATGGCCCAGATTGAGAAGAGATTGAAATTATTCAATATTTAATTATTTGTTTAATTAATAGAATTTAGTTTATCATTTGAGTTTTGAAAATGTAAACTTGTTCTTTTAAAATTGAATTGATCTAAATTTAAGTCTTGAGATATGATTTTTCCCTTTAATTTTTTGGAGTATCCTAATAATTTTTTTGACATAAGTCCAATGTAACACTTCTCGAATAGAGCCATGCTATTGGGCCTGGCTCAAAGCCAGGCTAGCCCCCTATCCAATTAGGGGCACCACATAGGCGCCCTGTTTCTTTGAGCCAGGTCAAAAAACATTTCCCTCTCGAATAAGTCACTCATCCATATTCATCTTGTGGGATTTTAGCTGCAATCATGACTTTTAGGGGCTCGACGCATTCGGAATTTTTATATAAGTTGGAGAGGTGATTTAGATACACATGATGTTACGTAATGCATATATGTGTATGAAGCAAACCATGTAAAAACTTTGAACGGATTAAATAATGACTAATGGTACATGTAAATGTAATAATTTGAAAGAATATGAGTTTTGATTGGAATGTTACACGTTGGATAGACATCACTTTGTCTGAAATAAAAGAGTGAATAGTAATATTTTGTTTAACTGCTTACCAAAATGTGATATCGATTCGCCTCTTGCAACGGTTTGTTTTGTGATGCGAGAGGCGTCTCTTCTCGTAAATTGAGAAACCTTTGAACCGTGCCCTTGGAGTTGGTCAATATGGATAATGATGGGGTAATATGGCGTGTTGATGTCTGGAGATTTTCATTTTTGGGGTCGATCTCGATTGACTTCGTACTTTGGACCATTTGTTGGTTCTTGATGGAACTTGTAGACATGCGACGATTAACGAATTAGCTTGAAACCCATTTGATAGCTACAATTGGGGGATTTAAGATGTGGGTTGTTTAGTTGAGCAAATTACGCCTCCTAAATTAATATTATTTTTTTGGTGAGAATGTGTTTTTTATTTTTTTTTTAACTTTAATATTGCAATGTTGTTTGAAATAAAATTGATAAATTGTAACGTATGAATATTTGTAATTTCTGCAATCTTCGAAACTCAAATGCCACCATTTGAATTTTTCTTCAATCTTTCAACAAAGGTTTTATTCTTACCTCATTTTTCTTGCATAAAATTTGCATTTTGGGGGCAGAAGTTGTGGCGTACGATAAAAACAATGCTGGACATAATAGTCTTATGGTTTCAAATTGGAGTAACACAGATTATGTAATTTAAAAAAAAAAAAGAAAGGGTAATACATATGTTACTAACACAAAAAATAAGGTAACAAGGCAAAAATTGAAAATTTAGTAAAATAGTAACACATATGTTACTAGGATGAAAAACAAGGTAACAAGTACAAATCAAAAAATTTAAAAGTATAGTGCTTTTAGATTTTTTTTTTTAAAAACAAAAAGAAGGGTAGTTTCGCAATAATCCCTTAGATGGGCTATATTTTTGACTTTGGGCTTCAGCTAGAAATGGACAAGATCCAAGAGAAATCAATCCACATTTTCATTTCTTGTGGAGGAATGATGACAATTATTCTATCAAATTACCCAAGTGTCTTTGATTTATTTTGACTATTTACATGACCAAAGTAGAAGGTAAACTGAGCGTGTTTGGGAGGGATTAAAATCAGATTAAAATTGAAAAACTAGCCGTTATTGTTGACTTTTGTGAAATGAGGAAAATCCACAACGACCATATTTTCAATTTTAATTGACTTTTAATCTATACCAAACAAGACAATATGTAATTTTATAAACAAAGAGAGGTTTCAAAAACTACTAATATATTCATTCTACAACTGCCAGTTTGTTTCTCATTTTATGTGCAAAAGTAGAAAAATGTCACCGTTGCCTTTGAAAAGTGACAATTGCCATTGAAAATACGTGAAGATCAAGTCAAATGTTGCGGTTGGATGAGGTCTACGAATGGTTGGATTTCGGAATTAAGATTTGGAGATTGATCCGTTCATAGCCTATTTGAACACTCGTTTAATCAGAACATGATAAACTTAAAATAATTTTTCGCTTTTGAACTTGAAAGTGAACATTTTAAATGATGTTTTTCTTCAGTACAAGAGTATGGAATGCAAAATCATCAACACTTACTCCCAGTGACGCTTTGTCAACGGGAAAGGTTAACGGTTATGGTCTTTTTGACATGTAGTGGCTAATAGTGGGAAAATGGGGGCCAAGCGAAAGGTCCCACATCAAACCAAATCTTCAAACTCACACACACACCATTTGGATTTTTCTTCAATCTTTTAACAAAGGTATTAATCACTCTTACATCATTTTTCTTATAAAAGTTGCATTATTTGGCGTTTATTTGCGTGAAATTCAAGCAGCACTTGTCTACTTTTCGCTAGAACGTGCTTCTGGTCTAGTCGTGAAAAATTGAGTATCGACTGATTTGATATGTTTTCGATGATTTGGCAGGTGTAATGAGTACGTTCGGAAATGGAATATCTTGAAAATCTGTAGATTCTTCAACTGTTTGAAGTGAGTTTCTGACTATTGATTTGCTCTTTTTCTTTCTTTTTTTTTTCTTTTTTGTTTATTTTATTACTTTTTGTTTTTCTTTCATTTTGTGGTGTACTGGTTAGCTTTTTCTTATCCAAATAAAAAGGAAAGAATCCATATTTACTTATTGATGGTTTTGTGGGTAACATAGTTTCTGGGTTGATGAAGTTTTAGATTTTTGAACAAATTTCAAACATCAGTTGTGATTGTTGATGATTCTCTCTTGATGGATGAAGTTCAAAGATAACTGCTGTTTTTTTTTTTTTCGTTGAATTCAGATTGATTTATACATACTACGTTTTAGAAACTTGGTATGTTGATTGAGTAATCTAGGAATAAGTTCTATCTTAACTAATTACTTTTAAAAAAAGTAGAATTTGGGTTGCGTAGATATTGATTATTTAAATTTTTTCGTCTATTTGTCCTCTCTTTCCTATCTTCTTAGTTTCCCCTAAATTGCATATTCAAAAGCCGGGTAAAGTAATGATCTTATTGGTATGAACAACTTCGGTATCTTTCTGAAATGTTTATCAATTTCCCTCGTTTGAGTTGAAAATTCCTTGTCACCGTCTAATCGACTCTTATGTGAATACTCCATCCGCAGGATACAAGTGGCTAACCCTCGAGCAACTAGAAATTTGAGACATGGGTTGGCTGACCGAGATGCTCAGAGGTTCCGATTACAAAATCTCAAAAGGACAAAATCATGGGAAATATGAAGATGATACAATCTGGGATGGACCTCCTACTTCTGTGGTAATCACTGCTGGTTGATGATCATTGATCGTGCACTATTTTGATGTATTTTGCATATGCGTGAGCTTTTTCCAAGAATCTAATGCTATGAAAATGTTCTGAGGTCTTGGTACATACATGCTTTCACCAAAAACTATTCTTGTGCTAACTTTTTATTTGGTCAATAAATATAGGAAGCATGGTCAAATTTTGACGGAGAAGAAATTGATCATGCAATTGCTCTTTCACTTGCCGAAGAAGACGAGAAAGGGAAAAAAGTAATTGGTAAGTTGAAGGTTTGAAGATGTGCCAGTGGACAATCTTACATAGTATGTGGAGTTCTTATCGCTTTTTGATCTTTTACTTGTGGTTCACTGAAGTACATCATATTTGGCTCTTGGGTAAAGTAGGAGGGTTGTACGAGGTTGACTTCCAGCATAAAAGTTTGTCAAATCTTATGTCATGAATTATTATTCTTATTATGGCAATGTTAAGGATTTAGTGGCTTTAGATCTTCCAGTAGATCTAACAATAAATAGAGAAAAATGGCATAGAAAGATTCATGTAACCGACCCCAAAATTGTTGGGAATGAGGCCTATTTTGTTGTTGTAAGAAAGTAATAAATGCCGTTGAATCTACAAGTAAACTAGTTTTATGTTCTGAGGGACATCAGAATATAATCTACTAGTAAAGAACTCGTGGGAAGTGATATTTTACTTTAGGACATATAATTTGTGTGCACGCCAACTGAAATTTGGGTTGTTGGGGATGTAGTACTATGTATTTGAACATTTAAAGGCTTGAATTGCAGGTTTTTTTGAATGGCCTCTAACTTTACCTATATGTGTTGAGTATCAGATAATGATTCTCACCTGGAAGAAGATGAACAGCTTGCTAAGACTCTTCAGGAAAGTCTAAACATAGAGTCTCCACCTCGACATGATTTTGGAGGTTTCTTTGCGCCTATCCCATCCTACTATCCATCGGGGTACAGGTAATTAGTCTCCTCCTGTGCCCCCCTCCTCTCCCACTCCCCTCCCCCCTCCCCACAAGCACGCACTTGAATCCTTTTCATTTTTGACTGCTCTTGTATATAATCTAATAAATTCTGCAGTCAGAGAAATGTTGATGGATGCTAATAGATAAGACCCTGAACACTGTGCAAGTAGGATTTCAAAGAAATAAAAAATTTCATTTCTTGTAGGTTCATGCATTAATGGCTCACTTGATTGCTGCTAGAATATGAGAACAGAATCACCAAAAGGAGAGTTGGAACATTTAGATGGTTTTATTTAATGTATGTTGAACCTTTATTGGTTTCTTTGGACCCTACATAGTTGAATAGACTGATTGTTTCAAATGGGACTCATGCAAATGACGTGATTGAACAGATAATCTGACCTTTCAAACTTTATAGATCAAGTAACGTTATATTGCTATCATATTGGTCAAGAATGAAATAGCTGAAATTGGGAAACAGAAAACTTTATCGTCGACCTCCGCACTCCAGAAATTGTCGTGTCAGTTGGCTTTATATGATGTTCTAAATGTGTATATCCTGCGTACTTTTGTATGGAATTGCCAGTGTGAGAGGTAATTCTTCGTGTTGAAGACATAATTCAAATAAATTGAGTTTGACCCCTCTCTATCTGCTTAAACTTTTAAATGAGTTGGTTCAACATTGTGTAGTTTAACATGGTTTCGGAGCGCACAAAAGTCTTAGGATCGAGTCTCGATTCCTTCCATTTATGAAAAAATTGTATACATATCAGAATTGAACTGCACGTGAGTGGAGAATGTTGAAGACATAGCATAAAGAAATAAGTTTGTCCACTCTGTAACAATATAAGCTTTCTAATGAGGTGGTTGTACTCTTCTAACGGAATTTTGGTCTAACATAGTTCTCGTTGTAGGATTTGTGCTGGTTGCAACTGTGAAATCGGTCATGGAAGATATTTGAGCTGCTTGGGATCTGTTTGGCATCCAGAATGTTTCCGTTGTCACGTTTGCAATCTGCCAATTTCTGAATTCGAGGTCCAGAACTTGTCCAAAAGTGCTTGAAATTAAGTTTAGTTCTGAATTAATCTTTTGGGTGTCTAGATGCTAATTTATCACTGCGAAATAATTTTATCATACTGATTTTTCTTTTACATTATGTTCCAGTTTTCGTTATCCGATAATCGCCCTTGTCACAAATCCTGCTATAAAGAGCAGCATCACCCCAAATGTGATGTTTGCAAGAATTTTGTAAGCGCCTCTTATCATTATATTTCCCTCATTTTCTCATCAATCTTGATGTTGTAGAATTTCTAATTCTTTAGTTTGTGCTTATTTGGTACAATGCTTGTTAAGAATATGAATAATTGTTCCAGTGCTACCAGAGTCTAATGAGCATATTTGAACTCCCAGTTTTGTACAATTTTGCTACGTTCTCCTCCTTTTGGCCTCCGTCATTCTATGAATAAACTATCTGAAACATTTAAATGTAAGCTATCCGAAGTAGAGGTCTCACTTTTTAAGTACTGTAGTCCATCTCGCTCACTTATTCCAATTTCAACTTCAATCTAGGACTACATTGCTAAACTCTGTTGGCATGTTTGAATAGCACTAGACAATATTAATGAAGGAAAAAAATTTAAAATCTTGTTCATTGTATTGTCGAGTCATGTGCAATACTACTGCGTACCAAACATGTGTGTAAAAACATTTTTTCTACCCTTGTAAATATCAAACTAACCACATAGTAGCATACGAAACATGTGAGTTATGTACTTGTGTAAAACATTCTTGTCATCCTTTCAAGTATCATACTAACCACTTGATAACTTGGGGTATTTTCTCATTCATTTTCCATTGATACAGATCCCGGCGAATAGAGTTGGTCTTATAGAGTATAGGGCACATCCTTTCTGGAAGCAGAAATACTGCCCATCACATGAGCGTGATGGTACACCTCGCTGTTGCAGCTGCGAGAGAATGGAGGTGAGTCTACAAAAATATAAAAAAGGACCAAAGAAAAATTTCAGCTGGAATCTTCTTAAAATTGACGAAACCAACAGCATGTTTGGCTAAGCTTCAAATAGTGGACTTACTTTTCACTATTGATATATGTTAGATATTGTACTGAAAATCCAAAAAATTAAAGTAACATTTAAAAGACCTCGCACGTGTGGCAAAAAAATAAAGTTAATTAATATCAAGTTTTAGGCTTATCCAAACATGCTCAGTCTCAAAAGGATATATAAATCATTTTAAATTCATTGAAGCCTTCTGATCCATGCAGCCGGTAGATGCCAGATATCTGGTGCTAGATGATGGTCGGAAGCTGTGTCTGGAGTGTTTGGACTCCTCAATAATGGATACACATGAATGTCAACCTCTTTACCTTGAAATACAAGAGTTTTACGAAGGTCTAAATATGAAGGTTGAGCAACAAATTCCATTGCTCTTGGTCGAGAGGCAAGCATTAAATGAAGCCATGGAAGGAGAAAAAAACGTAAGTTGTATTCTTAGTGAACATTACATCTCTGCAATTTTGTTTATTGTATTCACGTAGATGCTTGTAATTTATGCCTTATGGCCAGGGTCATTATCACATGCCTGAGACTCGAGGACTTTGCCTATCAGAAGAGCAGACAGTTAGAATAGTATGAATATCTTCCGATATTGACTTTCTTTTATAAAATAACAGTTCCACTTATTATAACTTCATATATATATTTTTCAAGATTTAATTTTATACTTATTTTATGAAAATAAATTCAGATTTTGAAGCGGCCAAGGATTGGAGGGTTTCGAATAATTGACATGTTCACGGAGCCTTATAAGCTAGTCCGTCGATGTGAAGTGACAGCAATTCTTATTTTGTATGGACTTCCTAGGTGAGCATTGTTTCCTCCTGTCACCTGTAGCTTTTCCCAACACTAGCACTTTCATGGTCAAACTAAAAAAAAATACTCTCGTCAATTCAGGTTATTGACAGGGTCTATCCTGGTTCATGAGATGATGCATGCGTGGTTGCGACTTAAAGGTACTCTTTCTTAGTACTATAAAGTTGCCTGCCTAAGCTTTAAAATTTAATTAGAAGTAAATTCAGAAGTTTAGAATAAGTAAATTTTTTATGTTGTCAACGCTTGAATTGAGCAACTTATTCTCACAGTAAGGTAAAAACTATTTTCAAAATAAGTAATTTTTTTCACTTGAAAGTAAGAAAAGGAAACAATAGTTTAGAGTAACTTGTACTTATTGTTAAGCTTAACCAAACTTGCTATACATGTTTTCCTGGCATCTACCTTTTTTGCAATATGCCTAACTAGAATTAGCCCGCAGGTTACCCTAATCTAAGTCCAGAAGTTGAAGAAGGTATCTGCCAAGTGTTAGCTCATATGTGGTTGGATTCCGAAATTATTGCTGGTTCTGGTAGTAATGTTGCTTCGACTTCATCCTCGTCATCTTCCTCCTCATCTAGTTCTTCTAAGAAGGGAAAACGGTCTGAGTTTGAGAAAAAACTTGGCGAGTTTTTCAAACACCAGATTGAATCAGATACATCACCAGCATATGGAGATGGTTTCAGAGAAGGCAACAAGGCAGTGCTCAAGTACGATCTGAAAACAACGCTCGATCACATTCGGCTTACGGGAAGCTTCCCGTGTTAAGTTGATTGGTAATTTGCTGAGTTTCCTACTTTTACGTCAATTTGCATAGTATCAAATGAGTCAAAAAGAAAGAAAGAAAGAAACAAAAAAAGAAAGAAAGAAAGAAAGAGAAGAGAAAAGCTTAGATCAATGCAAAAATAAGTGCTGCTGCTGTAGCATTATCTTTGTAACATTGAGAACTGCTTATATTGTGTGCAATATGTAAAGAATAATGTTGATCTTAAAGTTACTGAGAATTAAGACATCGATTTTTTGTGTCTTTGCAAGGAAAGAATTAAATGAAATGCCTGCCTTGTGGTTTTGTAAAATGCCTGGCTTTGCCTATTAAAAAATGGAGTCCCAAGAAGCAAATAGCCAAATAATGGAACAAGCAAGAGTTTACTTGGCTAAAGGAATGTTTACTGACAGGCATAGATATGTATACTATTACGAGCCTTTAACATCTTAAGTCACGAACTAAACTACAACTCTATTTATCATTTTTTAAAAATTCACCGCCACTAGGTTATCGTCTCTACATCTCAACCTTGAATTTTTCAGAGAACATTACTAATAACTCAATTCATTAATAGAGTTTGGTAATCCATATATAAATCAACAAAATATAAAAACATATATAGATATAAAACAAAATTAGAATTTAAGTTTTAAGAGGAAAGGCATTTCGTCTGAAAATGGTGGATCAGAGTATTTTCCAGTGAGAATCTGAGATGCAACATACTGATTTGAAGCCTCAGTGTAGTGAATCCCATCCCAATTCACATATTCTGTGCTGTCATCACAACCTCTGGCTGTAACTGAACTTCCATTCAATACCTTAGTTTGTCCACAGGCAATTCTACTGTTGTAGTTCAAGGGTGGACCTCCATATCCACAGCATGCCATTATTGGCTGTTCAAATCCTGTACACAAGTTGAGTGAAATATTCGTGAGACTAACATACAGGAAATGAAGACAAAATGGACAAGATGAGAAACGAAAATATACAGATGCTATGGTAGCTTGTTGGGCAGTTAAAGATAAAATACTCATAATATACAGATGTTGCAGTAGGTGTGTGTAATCGTACTGAAATGATTCGGATAAGAAATGAGCATATAAACTAGAGTGCATGAAGCCAACCCTTATACTAACCGTATCGAGAATAGTTTGCTATGAGATTAGACTTGATTGTGAAAATATCCACATATGTGAAACTTGCATCCGGATATTGGCCTTGCAACTTTGTAGTGAGTGCATGAAGTTGCAGATTGAGAAGTCTTGAAGCTTGATTGTGGGTGCTGACACATCCAAGTTCATCAAGCTTTGATGGATCAGTTCCAAATTTGGCTACATTCTGCGGTAAGCAACCAAGGGGACCTGTGTTATGAATCCAAAAATTTCTTGCCTGATGGTCGTATAAGTTCTGCGTGGAAATCAAGAAACAAAAATCCGAAAAATTTAAGTTATTTAAAAGTTATCTCCTGTCGATGTTAAATATACGATGCTATGAGAAATGAACATAACTGTCATGAATTGGTTTGCAAGTTATAGGAGAGATGATATTTGTGTAGCTAGAGTAATTTGGTTGCGCCCGGGTGCCGGTTGACTACGGGCCCAGCATAGCCCTCAATTTCCTTGTGGGCCGGGCTGGGATGAACAGAAAATATGAGGTTGTGCACGGGTAACCTCTAGAGTTACTTACCTTGATGCCATCTTCAAATTCTGATAGAACTGATGGAATTAAAGCTAGAATTTGATCAAAGGTCTTAGAATAGAAGGCTCCTGCCAGATCATTCTGGCCTATATCAAACATGTAAAGCCCCCTCTGAAAATAATCTTGAGCTGGAATGTACTTATCATATTTTCTTGCTGCCAAAAAAAAATTAATAATAATAATAATAATAAATTATTATAGAGAATAATGGTAGCTTATAATGTTAACCTAAGACTAAAAATTCTTGGAAATAAATACTTTTTGCCTGCAGTTCTTGAACTCGAGCCTTGAATCTGAAAAATTGAGCCACTTGAATCCCAAATGAAAATGGGCTAACTGAAGATGCAGTAGCTGGAAGTATGGTAGAACCTGCAGCTGCAAAGTTGCATCCTTTTCTAAAATTTGGTGCTCCAATAGCTTCCAAATATGCATTCAAAAATGGCAAGTCCATTGCATCCACTGCAACAAACAAATAACAAACTAAGTTTCATTCTCGACAACGTTGAGGTCGACTAATCGAATTGAAATTCGTCGATTTGAGAGTCGGTTCCTAAAGTGAGTTTAAGGAAGTGACCCGAAGGTAGCCACAGGTAAATGGAGCTGACAACATACAAAGGTCTCTCTGTCTTTTGATAGTGAGGAACAAAAAGCGGGCTCGGCTCTAATGTAAGCCCCCGTTTGATCTTCATTTTTCTCCAAACTCGTTTTAAATCATACATTCTCCAAATAAAAT
>CAIGRK010412719.1:0-10624 GCA_903798315.1 Fraxinus greggii | reverse complement strand
GGCGCATCTGCTGATCCACTGTTACCCATATTTAGGCTTAAATGAATGAGAAACAAATGTGCACGCACTGGTGGGTCGGAGGGGTGACCTAGCAAGGCATACCTGCTTTTCAGTATCATCATGATCAAGATGTGCCAAGTAGATCAGTGTTTCTTTCATAACCTACAGATTACAATAAGGGTGAACATGAGGTAAACACAAGTATAAGATCCCAAGAGAAAAATCAGAGGAAAATGCAACAAACAAAATTTTCCCAAAATCAGATAAAAATCAGCACAAAGTATTTCGTATCACCTATCTCATCCATTCTGATAACAATGGAAAACCAGAAAAATGAGTAAAAGATGAGGCTATTCTAATTCCTATCAAACATAAATTACGGGATGCTTTGTGGTAGGTGTATGTCAAATGAAAAGCATGCAGTAAAATTTTTTCTAATAACAGAGCATTATGATCCACATCTAAACCACATTGGCAAGGCCTAGCAATAATTATTCAAAAGGAAACTTGCATATTAAAAGTTGAAAATGCATTTTGTGTGTTATGTTGCACAAAAAATTTGCACCAAGGTAAGAAAGGGAACCAAATTTAATGTGATGTCACATTACATCTCTTACTCTTTAGCAGGCAGCATAGGAAACACTTGTAACAATTTGTTGGGAACTTGCTTGCCTACTGCTACCCATTGTGGATAAAAATAACAAACCCTTTTTCACCAACAAACATCAAGCATGTAAAATAAAATAAACCCCCACTAACCCTTCTGCTTGTAGTAAAAGTCATAACATGGAAAGCCTAAATGCAAGCTGAGATGCCAGGGCAAGTGGGTCAAAGTTACTTCGCCCACATATTAGTGTTGTCTCATCTCTCTTAAAAAGCAACTAATGTAAGGCCTAGAGTTGATTGACCAAATTATTTCTACAAACTGATGTGAACGTATATTGTCTTTTGAATAAGACTGAGGACCTTATACTGCACAAGGACGTCGTTGTCTTTCATAGTTTCACGAACTATATTTCCATTTTCATCTTCAACGATCAGAACTTCTTCTGGCTTTGCCATACGACATATCATCAGCAATCTCAACTTTGACATTGGATCAGCATACAGTTTCCGTCTCTGAAAGATTTGTGAACCAGGTCCATCAACCGCACCGGATAGCATAGGCACCTGCTTATACAAAAAAAATCTGGCATCATTGTTTGCTTTATGGATCAGGGAAATTTTATACTAACATACAGTTCGATATTCTACTCTCATCTGCTCCAGTTCCTTAATGACCTTTTTCAATAGTCTTGAGGTGGGGGAGCTAATTTTTATTAAATACTCACGTTTCAAATCTGTATGTGAACTTTCCAGAGTAACAAAATTTGTTTTCAAAATTGAAAAGGAGAATATAATATACCTGTGAGCTGTAAGATATATCATACAGATACAGACGGGAAGGAACAAACAAAAATTACTGGACTATTTATATATCATGCATATCAGACTTCAATATCACGCCAATATTCATGAAGTACACATATATGAGCAAAGTTAGACATCCTAAATGTCAATTTAAACATGTTACAAAAAGAAAAAGAAATGAAAATACATAAGATCAGAACTCCTCTAGTCCTTTAATAGTTGTCCATATCAATAAATGGTAAACAAAGATTATAAGTAACAGAATCTAACAGGCCGCAACAAGACACTTGAAGTTAATTCAGGAACAAGAATTTTACCACCTAAACAGAAGCTTCTCACTAACATCGATCCTTTCAAAAAAGATCAACTTAGGTTCACATCAGAATCATGAGAAGTGGCAATTGTATACTTCTACTCCAAAGATACAGTTCTACTTAGTAATCTACTTTCTATACCTCTTATTTCATTTCTCTCAAACTCGTCCAATAATATAGGTCAATAAACAACATTATATACTCTTCCTTCATAGTATTTCAGCACAAACTGCAAACTTGTAAGCTTCATCCAACCAATAAGAAAAGTAGAGCAAAATGACATACAATCTTGCTTAGACAAGGACAGGATTAAGATTAAAAACGTCAGAAAAGATAAAATGAGCTAACAATCAATAATACCTGCAGTCCCATCATATTTACAGTTGCTGCAGGAATGTCCAGATTATGGTGAGCTTCAAACAGCTCCAAAACTAACGAGTTCCAATAGTCCAAGCACACCTACCATATTAGACCAATATCTATCAGGAATTATTTGAATGAATTTTACCAAAGAGTAAGAATTCCATGGTTGATGGTACAAAAATTACCTTAAAAACTTCGTTATCATCCACATATGAAATATTAATGAGATATTCAAGACCCATTAACAGGGCATTTATGTTCTCTGGTGTAGATTCCAATATTCGTATATGAGACTGCACCCAGTGAAATGTCAATCAGTAAACAATTAAAAGCCAAATCCACGTGGCAAAGGCATGGCCATAGTCAATCCTCTAATTTGTTTAATGACACATTATTTTAACTGTTTAAGTGAGAACATGGAATTGGTCAGATGCTATAAAACATGAATCCACAAATAATTTATGAACATCATGAGAGTGGACCTCAGAAGAAATGCAGTGCTCCTACAAATTAACAAATACAGAAACTTAGTCTTTTATAATAAAATGAGCATACTCTCCAGTCACCAGCTAATGCAGAATCAAATATGATTCCAGAAGGAAGAGGGTTTCCTACATAGGTTATGCCAACTGGTTCGCCAAACCTTGTCCAAATATTTATAGCAACAAAACCAATTATATGAAACATTCACGTGTTTCTGCGACCATTGCCACTATGAGATGTACTGACCATTCTAAACCAACGTCCAAATAAATGTGTTGCGATTCCCACCAGAAAAGGGACTCAAATGTTGTGTCTTGAGGAAATCCAAACAAATTTAGGGCATCTTTGGCATGACATTTGAAAAGTCAAAAATGGCTTTTGAAACTGAGAAGCTACTTATTGACCTATTTGGATAATTTTAGATAATTCTCTGAAAGTGTAATTAGAAGAGCTTTTAGAGGAAGAAAGTCCAAAGTGACTTCGAAGATATTCTACAAAAAAGGGAAGCAGAAGCTATCCCAAGGAAATGAAAAATGACTTTAACTTGTGCATTATAGTCTATATGTTAATATCTTACAAAGATATGCCCTGGTCATCCATTTCCATGCAGATATCATTTTTATTTTTCTCAACCAATATGTCAAAAATTCGACCTGTTGGACTCTCTGTGACTGTGCATTATCTTCAAGTTGAGGCAAATGAGGGAGAAGATTACCTTGTAAAACGAAGTGAAAAACAATGCTAAGTTCTGAATAAATGCCTGGACAAAGAAAAAGCGTATTTAACTCTCTAAACATGATAGAAATCCAAAAAAATAAAATTAATTTCATTAAATTACACAATCACCTGCTCCTCACTATTCCCATTCGCATAAGCCTCTGGGAAATTTGTGCTGGGAGGGAGAATAGTCTTCAAGGAAAAATTATATCATAAATCAGCATGATCACCATCAAAGTTATATATCAAATACTTATTTGTTAAATAGTATTACAAAGTGAGTAACTGCACTAGGTGTATACAAAACTCAGCTAAGGAATCTATCTTTACATTCTCTAATAAATCCATCATCGAGACCATATAGATGTTGATACAAAACTCAGCTATGGAATCCATCTTTACATTCTCCAATAAATCCATCAATGAGATCATAAAGATGTTGCATCAAATGCTGCTATTAAAACTTAATCGAACAAACTCCAAAATAAATTTATCAAAACTAAAACGTATGAATGTACTGTTTCAAGAAATGGCAAGCTCAGTATTGCTTTAATCTTCACTACCTGCAATTGCACCATGAATATATTATACATCTTGATGTACTGCATGTTGTAAAAATCCCCGAAACTTAGGGCAGCAACCTGTGAACATCAACCAGCGCAACAACAGCATCAATCTCATGATGATAGGAAAAATTCATATGACAAGGACAAAATATACCTCTGACAGGCATTGAAGAGTGAGGTTACGATAAGCAGGCACAGGAAAGAATTTGAGGAGTGTCTCAAGCTATCAAATGAAAGGGGCCAATAAGTTACTTCAAATATTAGGCACAGACGAATCAATAACCACCAAAGTTCAAGACATTAAGGAATCAAAAAGATTATAATTCCATTCCTTCCATCAGCAATCAACAACAAGAAAGGAAAAGGTTCAGACCAGTGGTGATTCAAAAATATAGCCCAAAGGAATCCAGGAAAGGAAAGCATGCAATGTAGCCAGCGTAGCCCTGATAAGCTCAGCTCTTTGAGATGCTGACAATACGTACAAGCATAGTTCATGAATGAGCTGAAACTCACTGTAAACAGACAACAAATTCACATTATTAGACAGCTTCAAGGCTGTAGCCATCAATAGAAACCTAGATGTCAATTGTTTATCCGAAAACGTGGCCCTTAAGAAAACCTTATACTACATGATTACCTGTTCAATGATTGTTTTAACTCTTTAATCTTCTGTTGAGTCATTTCCCCCCTCGAGAAGTCGAAGACCTCTTCACTTAACAACTGAGAAACATCTTAAGTCAAGTACATGAACTTTAATCAAGAAAATTATGAAGACAGCAGGGATTGGAATTTACTTTCAATATAACCATGCAATTCTCACAAATAGTTTCACTCGTTTTTGCTGCTGAAACTAAGTCAGGAATGAATCTTTGCCACTTGGCTGGCCACTCATGCTTCAAGATCTGCACATGAAGAAACAAAATCATAAGCAAGATGGCATATAAGGAAAAACCCAAGCAGAAGGGTTGTTTTAAAACATGAAGCAGGTGCACAGAAAGCAAAACTGCAGTTACTATTGGTGAGCATGACTTCAAGGATTAGATAGTATAACCTGAACTAATATAATATTTAGTTTGTTAACGTACAGCCTCTCCCGCCGGAAAGAGATCTCGTCGCTTGAAAGCTAAGGTCATCAAATGAAATAGTGAAAGTATTAGTCACGCTCTTCAACTGAGATTCAGCAGGAAGCAAATGCCATCAAAATCTTCCTCAAAATGGTGTGATCAAATTACCTTAACTATAACTTCAGAAATATAGTTTTTCATGCCGTCTCTTTGTTCTACAGGCAAAGCATTCCATCTATACTTGACAACACCTTCTAGAACCTGTACGTAGAAATTCAGCAACTCTAATAATGCTAAAGGAACTAGCACGTCACATTCATGAAAATTAGAGAGTAAAACCCTAGAAAGATACCAGTGCTCATAATACCAAGGCCACTTGAAGGATATGATGGACAAGATTCTCTGATTTTGTCAATTCTCACAACACTTACACAAATCTTCAACAAGCTTGGGGAATTTAATAGCAAATTTTGAAAATTTAAGTCAAATTCTACCGTCACAAAATTATTTTTCCACATCAGTGAACAGTTCGGAAATAGTTACCAGATGATCGATAAAATGGGTAAACCATTTAACATGATTGGAAACAACGTTATGCCTTCGATATAGATATCAAATCTCAATTACATCATACCCATGAATAGATACAATTCCCTAAAACAATTGCAAAAACTCAAAAACATAATTTGGCTAGGACAATATATGTCATTATTCATATCCAATAAAACATTTGATCAATCAACAAGATGGAGATCTCCTTCTAAACGCAGATTTTGGAATTTAAAGAAGTGAACTTTTAAGTCATATTTGCCAGCTTTAACAGCCTTTGTATTCAGATGTTGAAACAGATTAATATGTTTTCAACTTGCTCAATAGTTGTGTCGTAAGCAGGCTTTTAGCAAGAAGGTATTGAGAAACAAAAATAGGATCATTCTTGGATATAGCTTATAGGAAGTAATATGAGTTGACAGTTAAACCCAGAATTTACTACGTTTGACCCCTCCCCTAAATGAAACCAAAGGCAGACAGGTAAAGAGAGTTGACACGTCCACATACCAAATGCAAAATGACTACCTATATAAATATCATGACTGAGACTGACCTGCAAAGCAAAAAATTTAGTATTCAAGTTTTGTGTATTTGATAGAATGTGAACCACTTGAAGCCACATATCTGGATTATTTTGCAGATCCCGCAAGATATGGTCCGCTGCAGTTCTCTGTATTGTAGAAAGCAAGACCATAAGTTCCAATATTACTATAATCTTGATAGCTAACAATTATGTAATCTAACAGCAAAAATGCACGGATTATAAGGACTAAGAAACTAAGATTCCTTCTTTCTGGCATAATCTCCTCCTTAGAAGCAGACTTCAATACTACTTTGTGTGGTATAAGGAACTCCATTTTCTAAACTACATCAAAGCCGTTACCGAAATAAGTAGCTGAAATCATGTTATTAAGGATCAGATAATATTATAAAAAGTTAAAAACATTAAGTTCAAGTGACCAAAATCATTAGTCACAAGTCCATCTGCACCTCTGACAAGACTACCACTTAATAACCAGATAGGAATTTCAGAGAAAAAATCACGAAGAGAAAAAGACTTACAAGCAGATTCCTTAAATGTGTGAAGATGGCTGGAGGCTCTTACCAAGTCATGATCCCCAACCCATCAGGCCTCTCAACAAACAACAATATCAAGCAAACACTTGTACCCAATATATTAGAGATCAACAATGTGAATCAATTTAATCATTCAATTTGACACAGCTGCCTCTCTCAAAGGATATAGGAAATTAAACATTTTGAAGTCTTGGCCTACTTGCAGCCTTCTAAGATATTCCTCCCGAATTACATTGCTCACTCGAATGGGAACTTGTTTAGATACATTAAAATCATGGTCTCTAACCATCTAAGTTGTCCCTTTCTCTTAAATTTATAAACTAGCAAATTGACGTGAAATTTAAAATACTATATCAATCACCATCAGCCAGACCCACTGAGAGCATCTAACAATCAACCAAATTTAACCAAGACAGTGTCAACAATAACATTGACACAACAAATTCAAATTTGCAACGAAGATCCAAGATCCGCCTCAACATATTTGAAATTTTCCTTGTTTGTCTATGGATCTATTTGAAAGGGTCTAAATTGTTATTTTCTCTTGTGGCAGCACTCGATGAGCATGTCATAATTCAAAACTTGGATATTATACCTAGCCAATACATACAATTTAAGAAGCATGGATACTTGTAAACTTATTGCTTACTCGTATTTGATACGTGTCTACGCTTGACACACTCCAATAAGTAAGCATATTTTTTATATTTTTTAAATTTTCGATATATACAAAACACCTTATGACACATGAAAAAGAAGTCTTTAAAACTCGTTATATTATTATTAACAATAGATAACAGTTTTTTACTTGATAGATAACTATTATTATCATCAATAACTTATTGAAAATAAATAAATATTTATTAATTAACAAGAAGCACCTTCAATTTTCTGCACTCTATGAGAAAGAATAAAGCCCCCGTTTGAGCCCCATTTTTTCAAAAATACATTTTTCCAAAACTCATTTTCAACAACATATTTTCCCATAAAATAATTTCACATGTAAATCAAAAAACTTTACTTACTTAAAAAACTACACATTTTCCAAAAAAACATTATTTCAAAATACATTTTACTTCAAAAATGGGGATCAGACAGGGGCAAAATAACTCTTCGATGAGATGAAGAATTGATTTTTATTCATAACAATTTGTGTCTTTTATCAAGAAAATTAAATTTTTATTCAAAAGGAAAGTCCAAAATATAGGACATTGTCGAAGACTCATTTGATACTCTTGAATGTATTGTGCTACTTGAGGTTGCTAACCTATCATTATGGTGGTGATGATATTGAAGAAAATGAAGTTGAAACAAATAAGAATTAAGATAAAAATGCTTTAGTATTTTATTTTTATTGTGAGGCTTCTATTTTAATTTTTTTTATAATAATGAAATTATGCTAATTTATATTTAACTTATGATGAAAAATACTAAACACATATTATATACACGCACGTATTCAAATATCCTATGTTTTGCCAAAAAGGTGCATTGACGTACCCGCATCAAATCGTATTCGAATCACGTATCTGAATCCGTGCTTCTTAACATAAGATAATTGTTCTCCTCTGTGTATGTTATTTGAATTATTTGAATTGTCGGTTGAGTACATGTTCCTTGACTAATTTTAAATTTTCGAGAGCTTGAAATGATACGCTTTAAATTATGATTATCTAATGCAGTACTTTTAAGAAAGAAACCCAAAACAATTGGATTACTATCATTATTTTGAAAAGCTTTTGAGGCTTACGCCTCAAATACCACCTCACATAAGTCCTTTATTAAATGCCTCGAAGCTCACACCTTAAGGCACATTTGTGAGGATATGCCCAACAAAAATGATTTTTGCCTATTTGACTTGCAGTTCCAGACATTTGCTATGGCCTTAGCTTTTTGGATTATTTCTTTAAAATCTAGAATGTTTTACGAGTTTTATATTTTCCCTGTTTAAAGTTTCCACGAAGGGAAAGGGAAGGAGAACACGAGATAGCTAGATTTGTTAGTATATTATAGACTTTCTAAGATGGTATATGATTTACTATGAGAAAATTTTTAATTTTTATATCATTTTAAATATTGTATTGGCTTCTCTTGAGGCCTACTCCTCAAAGCTCCTCAAAGCTTATGCGTCGCCTCACAAAGATAAAATACATCGACTGATTAAGCATTTTCAAGTTGTGATAACTATTCAATGCAACCCAAAGGTATGTTGTTAACTTGAGCTTAAATCATTACAATTTCATGACATTGTATCTATTAAAACTATCAATATCGACATTATGCCTTTTTGGAGATCACTGATGGCATTTTATTTAATTACCACTCTACGATACACACATATTTTTGACATTGGCAATGCACACTCAGTCAGCTCCAATAAATAGATTACTATGGTCTCATTTATTTACCAGCTGAATACATAGGTCTGCTGAAGTTTCCAAGTTAACCAATGAACCATCCAACTGGTTGAACACCATATATCTACATAAAAGATTTCCCTCTCACTAATGAGGGTTTTTGATAACAAAAAAAAAAAAAAAGTGTGCCCATGAACGCAACACAGGGCAACAAAAACACGAGGTTTCATAGGTTATGTTGATCTTCATTTCAAAACAGGCTAGTGGTGATTGTTTTGCAAAAGCCCACAAAAGTTATGCAAAAGCCCAAAACCTTCATAAATATGCTCTGAAACGTGTCCTCAAACCACACGCATGGAGCAAAACCAAAAGATTTCAAAAGCTACTTCACATTCCATTTTATATAACCTATAGGTGGTTGTCGAAGAAAGTTAAGTAAAAGTTGCTTCTGCATTCCATTTCAAGTTAGCTAATAAAAATTGCATCCTGAAGGTATGGATTTCAGAATAACTAAATCCCCACGATGTGGATCTAAAAGAATAAACTTCGCATGCCCCCACACACCAAAAACAGCGGAACAACAAGATCTCACACTTCTACGAGTTTAATTGCTCCTAAATTTCAATTCTATAATTTCTTTACCTACGAACAAATATCCATAAAATGTGTCAAGGCGGGGGAAAAAAAAAACAACCCAAGCTTAATAAAGCATGGTCAAATCGCGTGCATGCTGAAGTATTCACGGTTTATAACAGCTTATAGGTTCCAATTCACGCCCATCAGTTTACGTGAACCACACAGGCTACTCATTTGCAGCTCACCAGTTACAAAGTGACATTTTTTAAAGAGATAATCCCAATCTTTGCAGAAATCTTTATTCTACAGAGTATAAACCCCAGTAATAGACTTCATTCTCATTCAAAAACTCCAGTTATTAAAAGAAAAAGAAATAAACTTCTCTAATTCTTCCACATTTCCTAAAAACTTCGTAAACAAGAAAAAAATGAACAAAATTGAATGCGAGTAAATTAATAACCAATAGTATAGAGAACAAAAAACAAAACAAAAAAATGTTTTATACCTCTTCCTTAGATCCGGTGCCATAGAAAGCCGCTACTGTAGCATCAAGCAAGGCAACGTCAACCGGCTGACTCAAATCCCGTAGCTTCTCTGCCGCCATCTAGAGATCACCACTCAAACCGTATTAAACCCAGAAAAAATCACTTAACCAAAACCCTAAAGAGCAGTTGAACGGACCAAAGCCTGCTTATGTATAGAGAAAGTACGTTGGTATGTATAGAGACAGACGGGCAAAGGGTGAAAATTGGAATTACAAAGACAGCTTCAAATTGAAGCAGAGTTGTTTTAGAGAGAGGGGATTTAGAGAGAGAAACTTTGAAATTGATTAAATGCTTCCCTCTCAGTTTATAAGTGTGGGTAACGAGCTGGGCTTAAAGAAGGCCCAGAATGGAATTTTAGCCATTTCAATGGATAAAAAGTTGTGGAAATTACACTAGGGACCGTTGCAATAGTGAAAAATGGGTGAAAAAATAATTTTAGAAAAAAGGTAATTGTCTAGAAATTATTTTGTAGGAAATTATTAATTAAGTATGTTTGATTGGTATAATTTTTCACCCGAAAAATTTTAAAATTTTGTATTCGTTTGACTTTATTTTACATGAAAATTGTTCATTAAAGTGATAATTTTTTTCACAATTGGTTAT
>CAIGRK010412630.1:3321-14046 GCA_903798315.1 Fraxinus greggii | reverse complement strand
TTCTTCTAGTCACTGAAAGCCATATCATAAAATAGCCAGCAAAATTCATGAGTGATCCGATCAAGAGCACGACCCATGTTGGGGTAACCTCGGCTATTAGGCCGGATAGAACTCCAACATTTGCTCCCAAATCTTTGCATGTGCTTAAAGTATTAAGGGTTGATTGATCATAGCCAAGTGTGGCCTTTATCACTTTTGAATAAACACCAAAGAGATAGGTTGCACCAGCACCAGCCATTATCAGGAAGGAAGCAAACATCATGAACCACCGGCCATTGATGACTTGCACCGTAAAACGACACAATCCACACCCTTTTCCCGGTGGAGAGTTAGGGGTAGCCCCTGTCTCAGCCATCGCTAATCTTGGTTCTTGAACGACTGAATAAGGTTTTTGTTTAAAAATTGTTGATTATTTTTTAGGATTTTGGATAATGAAACCAGCACAATTTATAATTGCTTGAGATAAGATAAGATATAGTTGTTAGAGATAAGATAGCTCTCTAATTTGATTTTTCTGTTAAAGAATCTAATTTCCAGTTGCATATTCTATCTGTCTATATTTCACACAACCCTTGAAATTCATGCATGTTAAGAAAGATTTTTATTTATATTTCTATCATTCAAAAACTTAAAATCAATATTCTTAATTATATATGGATAAGAATACTAAGAGTTTGACTTGTTCATAGTATAAAAGGATTAATTAGGGTAAATGTTAGTGATCTTCGGATCATCTTGACTTTATGAATTAACATGAAGCAGAAATCTTGGAGTTGATAAATATGAACTCCTAAAGAAAAGGGTTCAAAGTATACATTTTTTTTTCCGGAAAATTAATGCGTTTAACATTTTTTTGGAAATATGAGACTTAGGACATCCCTCAATCCAACGAACGAGCAAATACATTGATAAGATAGTGACAAAATAAGTCGGTTCTTATCGTAATTCATATTTCCTCATTGACATCTGCAAATAATAAAATTGGACATCATTTTCTTGATCTGTAGACAAGACAATCCAATACTAAATTGAAAATTAGGCAAAAACTGAGCATTGGTTCACCCCGTTCTATTGTTTCCTTCCCCTTGGCTACCTTCATTATTAATAGTAGCGAGGTCAAGATTTTTAAATTTGGGAGGGCCTATTGGATTGCAATCAACCGGCTTAGTAGTAAATGACCGTGCATCCAACCATTTTTTGACGAGATCTGTTTGTTGATTTTGGAATTGAAAATGAACGAACTCTTTAGGTTCAAAAGATAGGTCGTAAAGTTAAATTGTGCTCTCACGTTGTTTTTGTATCTTTACAAAATTACCACGTTGTTTTTCCTTTACATGTAGCACAACTCGTCATCAATAAGTTCTTTAAATAATACCTAAATTGATGGTAGAGAGTGATTTTGACAACTACTACCACCTATGTTACAAATTCCATTTTTTCATAATTGCCATCCAAGCTCTCAATTTTATTATATTAAAATTAATCCGACCATATGCATTTATCATCAAGCTTTTAATTTTGAATTGAAATCGATTTTATTTAAATTTGCCTTTTATTGAGATTCAAATTCCCATTAAACTGGATCATCATTCCGATTCATTCATTTTAAAGTCAGGAATAAAATTAACCAAAAAAGTTATTATTCAAATTAGAAAATTTCTCCATCGGACCTCAAATTTATTATCAGTTGCATTGTTAGTCCTAAATTGGAAAATTTTCAAATATATTAACCCATAACCCGACTCTCATATGTCTAACTTCATGAATCTAAATTTTGCTTTCCAACTTGAGACATGTCAAAAATTTTAAAGCGAAAAATGTTTCCATTCAAATTATGCAGCGATTGAAACAAATTTGTACACTTGTTCATATTATGAACCAACCTGTATTTGTGCAATATTAAAAGAAGCTAATAACTTTTTATCCGGTCAAACATTAATTTTAAATATGTATTCTTAGCTACTAACCATTTATTTTTGTGAGAACTACTATTATTTTTCCCAAAAAGTTACTAATTTTACACTAATGATTGTACTTCTATAATTTAAATTTGAAAATTGTCTTGTTCCTGGACTAAATTACTACATAGGAAATAGTCTGAGGACCATTTCTGCAATTGACTAAAATGCCCAAATATCACTCGGGTCGGGTCACGGGTATTCTTCGTTCGAAAGCTAAAGGGCCACAGAAAAAGAAAAAAAAAAAGAAAAAATAAAGTAGAGAGAGAAAAAAGCCGCTTCGGTATTCTCTTCCTTCCCTCCCATTTCGGATCTCCCAGTTTCCTTAAATCGAGAAACCACAATTTTCTCTCTCTAGAACATTGTTTTCATGGTGTATAGGCGGATTTCACTTTTTCTCATATTCATGGCTTAATTCTTACATATTTCGAATTGTTTTGATCAATTCAACACCTAAATTAAGGTATTTAAATTTTATGCTTACACAATTTATATTTATGATATATGTTTTTACATGTACAACTGTTCATAGTTTTGTACATTTATTTTTTTTCTCCCATTTCCAGGGTGCAAATTTATTAATCATGTGGTTTGATGGAAATAAGAATAAGCATAGGAGATAACTAGGAATTAGTATGACTAGTGTTGGTGTTAGACTGAGTGCTTGTTTAATTTTTTGAATTTTGGGGGTTGTTTTAATTGTGGAAAAGTGATGTTTAACAAAATAATGAAAAGAGGGCAACGAAAGCCCCCGAAATCAGAAGCAATTGAGCCTCCAATACCGAGTACAGCAGCTCCGGATGTGACTGTGAATCATGCATCCAGATTGCCGGTTGCCCCACCACAGGCCCCCGCCCATGTGCCTGTCCCACAAAACCCTGGAGTAGTTGAGGTCTTGCCCATGTTGAAGGATGTTCCATTGTCAGACCGACATGTAGTGTTCATCCGGAAACTTCAGAACTGTTGCATTATGTTTGATTTTTCAGATACAATGAAGTCTGCGCGTGAGAAGGAGATCAAGAGGCAAACCCTTGCTGAGCTTGTTGATTTGGTGCAGTCGGGGTCATGTAAGATGAATGAGATAATGCAGGAAGAGTTGATTAAGATGATATCTGTCAATATATTGCGATGTTTGCCACCTTCAACGCATGACACAGGTTTGGAGGGCATAGATCCAGAGGAGGAGGAGATGTTCATGGATCCTTTGTGGCCTCACTTACAACTTGTATATGAGTTACTTTTGAGATATGTGGTTTCATCTGATACAGACACTAAGGTTGCGAAGAAATATCTTGATCACTCATTTGTGTTGAAATTGCTCGATTTGTTTGATTCAGAAGATATGAGAGAGCGTGAGTACTTGAAGACTATTCTTCATCGAATATATGGGAGATTTATGGTTCATCGACCCTTCATAAGGAATGCAATAAACAACATTTTTTATCAATTTTTATTTGAGACAGAGAGGTACTGTGGAATCGGTGAGCTATTAGAGATTCTAGGAAGTATTATAAATGGATTTGCATTGCCAATGAAAGAAGAGCACAAGTTGTTCCTTGTACGAACACTTATCCCACTTCACAAGGCTAAATGTGTTACATCATATCATCATCAGTTGTCCTATTGTATAACCCAATTTGTTGAGAAAGATTACAGGTTGGCTGATTCTGTCATTCGGGGTATGTTAAAGTACTGGCCAGTTACAAATTGTGGTAAGGAGGTTCTCTTCCTAGGAGAACTAGAAGAAATATTGGAGGTTACGCAGTCTGCAGAATTCCAACGCTGCATGGTTCCTCTGTTTAGACAAATTGGACGATGTCTGAACAGCTTGCATTTCCAGGTTTGAGAATTTTTATTGCATAATACCCATATTATTATATTAGTTTCTTTTAGTCATCAATCTGTGCAATGTAATTTTCATAGAATTATATCTCTTCTGGATTAATAATGTATTTACTTTAGAAATCAGTTTCCGTGTTGGCTAATGAGTAGTTTGTTAAATCGCACATAATTTTCTCAGCTTGATCTTTTGATTGACGACAGAAATAGTTTTACTTTGAGACATTGTGTAAATCTAAAATTTGAAGGACATGGAAGTTATTTACTTTGATTTTGTAACAAATTTGTGACATGCCTAAGAATTTGCCTTTGCAGGATAATGATTCTACTGATAAGCAATTAGTGGGTACATAATGTATGATAAATTATTGGTAAACCTACTAAGCTGACATGTGAAGCCCTTTAATGTGTAATTTCATGTTACAGTTGCTAACACAAAAGGAAAAACGTGCTATCAATCAATTCACAAGATGACCTAATTAAGATGGTTTCTATCTGCTTCAAATTTGAATGTCTATTCTGTTGCATATGTAGTGTTCCCTACATCTATTCAAAATCTAGAATTACACGTCTAATCTGATCTTAGATTAATCCTGGAAATGGGTCATGAAATGGAATTATGAAGCTTGAGAGAACACCGTTGTAGTCATTGCGTGGTGGAAAATATTTTATTGAATATGATGATGCTTTTTAGAATATCAGAGATGGTTTAGCTTTCATTAGATATTTTCCATATACTACAAATAATTCTATCACGTGTCTCAACTTTTTGTTCTTTTACAGTTATCTTTTGTATTTGATGCCCCTTTGTCTACACGATTCTCTTCATCTTTGCAATTCATCTTTTTCTAAGTTTTGATATACTTAAAAATGAGATCTCATCACCAAAATGGATTTGGAGGCTTAACGGAATACATTTTTATCTTGTTAAATTTTGTCTTTGTATTTACTAGGTCGATAAAGAAAATTAGTAGTAGTGGTTTAATTTGATCTTTCACTTCTATTTTTGCCTAAATTAGGTCTAATTACTGATCACATTTCATTAATCAAGATGCTTTTTAATACAATCATTGGGACATAAACATAGTTTTTACATTATTGCTGTTGATTTTGGGTTATACTTGTGTAGTTAGGATCAAATTGCAAGAGCTTATTATATACAGAGGGAGCTTGATCAGGATATAATTAAAACACATATTGTTGGGGTTGTTGGGTGCAACAAATTCACTCTTAAGTCCATGGGTTGGATAACTTAAATAATGGTGGTTGAAAGCAATAAAAAGAGAGCGTCGTTTTGAGGAAGGGATTGTCAAGGTGCAATAAGACTGCTCTTAAGTCCATGAATTGGGTCGCTCAAATGATGGTGGTCTAATGCCATAAAAAGATCTGCCTGTCGTCACTCACTGGACAGTGGAGACCAGTTAGCTTTCGATGAGATGGTTGACACCCGATCCTAACATGTACATTTGGAGTAACATTAGAAATATAGTGAACAAACACTGAGACAATAAATAGATCAGCTGTTGCCATTCTGCCCTTTTTTATAGTATAGTTGTGTACTTCCAATTTCCAAATATTGCTGATCTGGTCTCCTACTTTTCATCTTTTGACTTTTAAATTCTATTGATTGTATATTCGAAGATCCAGATGTGATTGAGAAGTGAAATCATGTTTTTGAAATGAAAATATGGACTTCTTTTTCATAGGTTAGTCAAGGGACTGGGCCTTATTTTCTGGAGGTGTCTTGTGAAATTGCTACTGAACTCAATAAATACAAGTTGATGTTCTATATTATCTCAGAGCAATGACTCGAGGTTACTTAAAAGTTTTTCTTAACACCTGGAAGGATTATGTCCATGTGGGCAAAGTTCACGTAATAATGTGAATAGGTCTAAACAATGTAGGATGAGCTTGGACGTGCTTTTTATAGCTCATTCATTAACTTGTGAGTGAAACAAGCTAAACTTTAGTTCTTCTGAAGCTTGTACAAACTTCGACCCTTCTGCTTTTAGGATTGGACGTCCACCAAGGACCTTGATATTATATGATCTTAGCACTTCTTGATGGAAAGATGGCCAGAATCAGCTGTAAGAAGTCTATGGTTGTGCTGATCGCTGTTTGTAGTGATCATTGTAGAGTGACATTGGTCCCACACAATCTTTTTTCTTTTCTTTCAATTACATTTGGAAAGTGAGAAGGGGAAAGGGGGTTAGTTTATTTATAGGTTTGATAGGAAGGTCTTTCTTGATTATTTTGTATACTTTGTCTTTCATTTTTGCTCTTTTATTTTGAGGATTAATACAAAGACATCCGTCTTTTAAAAATTACAAAAACCTCTCCCAGGTTTATTTTTTACTAAAGATTCTTCCATATCAGTATAAACAAATAGTGAGTTAACCCAACCCCAATTTCCCATCTTGCACTATATTTGAATTACCTTTAAAATTACATATTTAGCTCCTGTTTTGGGCTCCATTTTCTCAAAAAAATGTATATTTTCAAAAATTCATTTTTCACCACATATTCTCCTTTAAAATAATGTTACAAGCAAACAACACTTTTTCTTGTTTTTAACCACGCACTTTTCCGAAAAATCACTATTCCAAAATACATTTCTCCCAAAATCTCATTTTAATGGAGTCCACACAGGGGCTTAAACTATCTTCCCTTCTCTAACAAGTGGGTTTATTTGCAATATAAGAAGTAAAACAAAGTTAGCTTTGAATAAAGCTAAAATTTTGGATATGTTTTTTCCTCTCTTCTAATCAAAGTTTTTTTTTTGATGATTTGTTGTTTTTTCTTCTAGATTAAAAGACTTGATTTTGAAAAATGTTGTTGAGTTGTAACCATTTTTGCAAAAGGGGATTTTTTTTTTTTTAAGTTAAAACACAATTTTCTCATCTAAATTAAAATAATAATAAAGATTGTTTCAAATATAATAAAAAGATAAGGGTGAAATAGTCGAATCATATTTATTTTTGCATAGATGGAGGTTTCTGTAGTTTTGTAAAGACAAGGAGTGTTTCTATAATAGTCTCATACCTCAAGGGAGTCTCTCATATTCTCTCTTCTATTTCACATAGAAACTTGAGTTGAAGTGGAAATTAGTGACTGAGGTTATTGAGTATGAACCACAACTACGCATTTATATATAGTTTGGGCACTGCACATCTTGGGCTGAGACCGCAAATCTTGAAAACCAAAAGGCTTGAATGAAATAGAAATCAAGTTTTGAGGTGATCAAGAAAAGATACGTGACAGTGATGGTAGCGAAGATGACGATGAAAGAACAGATAGAGAGAAAGGAGTGAGTTCTATTTCTGATTATTGCTTGTATGATACTATGATTGAAGTACCAACTAACTCAAACCCAAATAACCATGATATCAGCTGATGTTAGCAGTAACTAACTGGCTTACAAACCGATATTCTCCTAACAAGTTCTTATGTCATGCTAACAAATTTCCAAATATTTACCACACAAATTGTGAGTCAGACAAATACAGGCTATTGCTAGATTATATGGAAAATGGAATATTAAACGACACTTAAAATGAAGTGTGAAAAGGTATAATAGTTTGTGGATTAGGATCAAGTGAGAAAACTATGTACTTGGTAAGCATGATCTACTGGGAACGAAAACAAGCTCACTCCATTTATCTCCCTCTTTCCTGCAATGAACTGAAGGTCAAAAGTGGGAATAACTTGAACTATGGATACTGTTTATCAGCAACCCCTTGAAAGGATTTGTCCCCATCATTTACCGATAAAATGAAACCAATACTTTTACAAGCAAAGTTTAGCTAAGTTCGTGTATCTGCTCATGCAAAAGAGGCTTGAGGTTGATTTTCAGTTTTTCAGATAATCCTAAAGTGTATAAGCTCTGACTCCATTTCTCTGAACTCTTAAACATGGTAATGCTTTGTGTTTTCTATCCTAATATTTTAAAATATTGTAATATATAAGTAAGTTTTGTGCATACTCACGAAAGTTATTTTGGCTATTACATAATTTATAAAGTTGAAAATTTTACGGGTAACATTTTCACTTAATTTATTGAAATTGAATAACTAATATCATATGTTTGATTACTTTGACCTTGATCCCAATGCAAGGTCCAGATGATATTTGCATTTTCAATTATGCACATTTGCGTTAAACATGAGCTTGGTTTGGAGTTTGAATTATTCTTTCAGTGAAGCTCAAGCACAAACAGCTATACCTCAGCTTGGGTAGACGATTATTTCCTAATTGTCTCAGCATCTCAGTATTGGCATGCTCAATCTGATTTTCACAATCTAAAAAGTAATTCTAATGAAAACTTTGCTTTTATTCTGATTTGTATTACCAGTACAAAGTAGCAAGCCTTGTACTCACATATTATGTGCATATCAGCTTGATCAGATAGAATTGTACTGAAGATAGTGGTGGCGGCTTCTCAAATGATTGATTTTTTTGATACTGATCTTTTTCTTTCATCCGCTAACAGTTTTAACATTTTCATGTAGAAATCTGAACACGAATGGAAAAGTTACGATTTATTAAATCCTAGGAATGCATGAGAGTGTGGCTTCTGAATATTTTGCCAAAGTCATTGCTAAATTTTACCAGTTAGACTCTTGGTGTTGTCAACTGAAGTATTGAAGTTTCACAGTGCCATTCATTGTTTCATGCAATCCAGTGTCATGTGATAGTCATGGTTGCTTAATAAGTAATTTATATGGCCTGCCAATGCTGACATGCATATCAAGTAATTTTTATTTGATCACTGTCCCATTACTTTTATGGTTTATTTGAGAAACTTGGTGATACTACAGATCTTAAATGAAGTGTTCAGTTCGCTACCTCTTATATTGGTACAAGCATTATGCTCCAAAGCCTATGTTTTTATCAAATGCTCCCTCCTAAAAATTGCTTATAAAAAATGTATGCACCGCCATGCAGTTTTTTCTTTCAAGATGCTCAATGTGAAACTTGATTCATATTGGTATGATGTGGTGTGGTGTGGTGTATGTGCAAGTTTGTTGTTCCTTTTTTTTTTTTTTTGTGCTTCTCCAATTGGTTAGTGAATATTGGAAATGCCTTTTGAGAACATGTGCACTTTTTTTCGCCGTGCAGATCATGCTTTCAAGTTTTTATTCCTTTCATCGTAATTAGTCTTCAGCTGTCTATATTTCTCCTCATGCTATGTGACAGATGGCAGAAAGGGCTCTTTTCTGGTGGAACAATGAGCACGTCGTGAGCCTGATTGCAGAGAACCGACTTGTTATCCTACCAATAATATTTGACGCATTGGAAAAGAATATACGAGGTCATTGGAATCAGGCAATCCTTGGTGAGCTCCTATGTCCGAAAAATGTTCCTGGAGATGGACACAGAACTGTTTGAGATGTGTCAGAGACAGTATGAGGAAGTGAAAGCAGGGGCAGGAGAACAAGAAGAACGTCGTGAGTTAGCATGGAAGAGACAAGATGAAGTTGCTACTCAGATCTAGTGATCTCTGGTGAATTATGAAGCCAAGTTCTCCCTTCCTCATCATATGTTCTCTCTCCTTGAGAAGATATTGAGCTCCTATCAAAGAAATAGGAGTGACATAACTTTTTTGGGTTGGTGGAGCTATGTTGGTCTAATGCTCGAGGATTTTCCGCTCTTTCATCTATATTGGCATCTTTTTTTCATCCCAAAAGGGAAGAAATATGACTCATCCAAAAGTTGGAAAGAAAAATCCCAGGTAAAAAATGGAGATATTGATCTAGTTTCACTTTACGGTCTATTTTTTTCTTCTTTCTTCGTGTGGGTATATCTTCCATCTTCAATTCGTAGCCCTCTTAATAATGATATCAGTAAGTGTAATCAATACGAGTTTCATGATCAAGTTACTTCAAGTTCTGTCCATTTGATTCCTATTTAAAGAAAGAGCTGTATGTTGATTTGTTCTCCTTCTGGTTACTTCCCAGTGTGACAATTGGTTATACCACAATATGATTTCAGTGTCGTTTCTTTTTGTTGGTATTTTGAAAGCTTGGTTATGACATGATTTGATTTGCGCATCTCTCGTTCTTATTTCTCTCCCGTCCCCCAAGTCTGTCACTCATTGCACAATTATTTTTGAAAAAGAGCAAGCATTCTCGAAAGAGACATATTCGACTGCAGGGCCCATTCCTTGCAACCGACTACGAAGGCACAATTAAATTCACAAGAGGAGAGTGACTGGCATTCGATACCTTTGGACGTTTGGCAATTTCCTATTACACATGGGGTATCCTCTCCTCATCTTGTTAATAAAATTAAAAGATAGAGAAGGCCCCAAGCTATGTGTCAAATGACAAATATAAATCAATTGAAAAAGGAAACAATGACTGAAATTGATTTTTCAACTGAAATGTAACACATGATGAGCCATCCATATCTTATCTTATATAATCACATGCCTTAAATAGTTTAACAAAAGTCAACAGATAAGATTTTGTTGAACGCGCAATCAGAGAGGAGAGCTAAAGAAGCAAGACTGTGTTTGGATTGAATGCGTGCCGAATAAAAATTGTGTCTACTTACATACGTAATAATAAGGTAAGGTTATGAAGCGTTTTAGAGTATTCCATTCCGCTTTTCAGGTGGATTCGAGCCTCTTATTGTTTAGCCTGAAACAACTGTATGTAGCCTATATGATGTTTGGCAAAGTAGCTTTTTTAATTACTTTTCTTGATAGCAAGTTTAGACCATGCTAAAATATAATGTTTTTAAATGCTTTTTGGTGTCATGTACCGTGATAACAAAAATTTAATCAGTTTAGGATTCATTTGACAGGGTTTTGTGAGATTAAGAGATTCATTTGACAGGGTTTTGTGAGATTAAGAAGTTGTTTTTTGAGCATATTCGAATAATTTCTCTGAAATATTTTGTCTAGGTAAATTTTTTTTTTTTTTTT
>CAIGRK010412619.1:0-10130 GCA_903798315.1 Fraxinus greggii | reverse complement strand
TTTCCAAAAAAAAAAAAAAAGAAGAAGAAGAAAAAGAAGAAAGAAAGAAAGAAAGAAAGAAGATAATATATTCATCATCTTCAGTGAACCGTTCACCTCAACCCTCTTGCAGTAGCCGCCGCCATCAATCAACCACCAATCGCATTCAATCGCAACCTCAACTAGCAAGTGACAAAGTAGTTCTAACATATTAAGAGGTGAGCCCTCGCTCTATTTTGAGAAGTTTTCCTAATGTGTCCCTTTATAAAATCACTCACGCTGATACCATATAGGAAGCACTTTATTATAACATGAAGTGAAATATATTTATTGTGAAAAAGCGAAAAATGTAAATCCACAATTCAGCAGCCACCCTATCAAGGCGAAGGAATAGAGTCCATTTACTCACTTCTCTACATAATTTGCATTTTCATTTGTTTATTTATTTTTATGTAAATTTATTTTGGGAGGTGGGAAGAGAATGGTTGGCTATGCGGATTTCCATTTTGTTTTGTTTGGGAATGGGGAGGGAAAGGTGGAACTCGAAGGTGAACGAATTTGAGTCGAAGATATTGGTGGAACACGAGGTGGCTCAAACAATCTAGAGTTAATAATCAAAAAAATTAAATGAGAAAATAATCACGACAAAACGTCGGTGATATTATTATCTAAATGATATCAATATTTGTTGTTAATTTCAAACAAAATTACTGCATTGATATTTTTGAGTATTACCGACACACATTTGTCAACGATTATCGAAAACAATGTCGTTGTTGATACCGAATTTTAATCAACAAATTTTTTGACAGCTCGTATTATAGGTTATGACATATGTACCTCCGTTAGCGATACCATGGCATCGTTATCGACAATCATTAACGGTGCTACACTCACTAATCAGTGTTAAGAGAAATTGTTAGTATCGTATACAAAAGTTTATTATTTCTTCATTCATTATTTTCTTAAAAAATTTTACTTTTTCTTAATATATCATTTTAATTTTTATTTTGAGTCGGATAAATGTTTTCTTATAAGTGCTATTTAAATTATCATCGACAAACGACTCATTTTCTATCTTAAATTATTACTTTTTTGCTTAGACTTTTCCGTCGATAATATTTGTTTAGTTTTTATTATTTTATTTTAGATAGAATTTCTATGGTAAATTAAAATTATAAAAGCATTAATTTTTAATTATCACGAAAATCTGACTTAGTGTTAGTTGTTGGCCAATGGTGGCAGTCGCCATTGGAGGGTGACGTGACACGGTAGGGTTGCGAGGGTAGTCCGGGGAATGTGAGAATTATAATTATAATTTTTCTTCTTTTAGTAGATTTTAATCTTTTTGTTTTTTGATACGAAGTAAGGATATAATAGTCTTTTAATACAAACTGGCTTGTTAATCGCAAAACAGGTGGAATCATGAAAAACGACTATTTGTGCACGTAAACCATGTATCAAGCTGGACATCTATGTCAAGAGAAAAAAAAAAGTGAAGGACAAAACTCGCACAAGAGCCCAGGTGAGGGACCATTTACCCCAGATTCTCTTGATATTATGAGGCCTGCGGATTTGAAAATTATTATTTTATGTTACTGGATAAAATTTTATATCAAATAAAAATAAAAATATAGATCAATTATGAGAATTTAAGTTACTTCTCTTTATAAAATTGACCTTTTTAAGATTGAACTACAATCTTAATATGATATCAGAGCCCATTAAACTTTAAAGAGCGATTCGATCAGATTAAAACTCAAAAAATTGAGCACACGAATTTTAAAATTGGTCTGCTCAAACAAGCCACCATCTTGCGGGGCATGTTAAGTGATTAAAATCCAATATCAAATAAAAATGAAAATATAAATTAATTTATAAGAGTTTGGATTACTGCTCTTAATAAAATTGATATTTTAAAATGAAATATCAAATCTTATCATATTTTCCAAATAATTTTTAGTTTTTCAATTTCTCCTTAAAGCCCAAAGGATTGCTTCTAGATAAGGAGGAAAGTAGCTTGCGAGGCCTTGACTTTAGGTAGATCAACTGTTCTTTGAAAATATCAAAACAAGTCTATCAAGCATATTAATTTCCTTTTACTTTTGCACATAAAATTGGATAAACTTAGATAACATTAAATAAGGTAAAAATCTTGATTATCCTTTAAACTTGCTGTCATCTTCTTAATTAAGACAAGAGTGACGAGGAGAGCCTTGTAACGAGAAGATTGTCAAAAGATATTTAAAAAGTCTATCATACTATGTATGATTAAACAAGAGTAACGAGGAGAGCTTTGTAAAATATGAGTTTTGCTGACCAACAGATAAGAAACAACAAAGGTGGGTTCGCATTTTTTACAATATTTTATTCACAGTGGGACCCACCTCCGCGTGAGATTTCTGATGAAATTCTGGTGAAATGGAATTATACGTAAAATATTTATCTATTTTTCTTATAGACTGATCAACTATATTGTTAAAAAACTTAATTAATTAGTTCTATTTTTTTGTATTGGCTAGCTGGGAAAAGAACCCAAATGAAAAGATATATGAGTGGATAGCTGAAAATAAGATAAAAAGTACATATAAAAGAGGACTAATAATAATTGACAAATTTTGATCCCAACAACTTAAGTAATCATATCTCAATGGACTATATGGGATAAAAGGTAGACTCTTCCACTAGAATCATTGTTCTGCAATATCTCAACTTTTTAATACTATACAATTTTTATTTTTTATTTCTTGGCTTTGGAAATAACATCAATAAAGCATTGCTTTTACCAAATTTCAATATCTGCAATTGCTTTGGTGAGTTGTGCATTTTTCCAGCTATATGTTTAGCTTTTATGTTTTACACTGAATTTTCAAAATTAAATTTCCTCTCTCACAAATATGCTGTTAATTGTGTTAGTTATTTTCTTTTATGAGGAGGAAGCCTCATATTTGAGATTTTATATTATAATAACTCAAAGTCCATTAGGTTGTTAACCCTAATGATAAATATAAATACAAGAAGGTTGGAGAAAATATGAATCCAATCCGTTTTAGAAAAGAAAGGGAAATAGTGTTTTTTTTTTCCTCAATGCTAGATTTCATCAAAGTTCTGATCCCGAGACATTCGTGGTCCGATCGAACTAAAATTTGGAGGAGATATTCATAAGACGCGGAACTACAATCTGAATGGTTTAGATCGGATTTTGAGTTTGGGAACATTGGTTAATGTGCATGTACAATAACCAGATTTGTTGGTATATTTTTCTTATTTCATATTGTTTTGCCAAAATTTTTGTTATCTGGAAGAAATATATGTTGCCTCTAATTGTGATTAGAGAATATTGTGTACCCATTATTTTGTCAATAGTGATTGTTTTGACTCGACTGGTCCCATGGTTGTTCCTCGCATCAGGAAAGTTTTTCCGGTAAAATAATTGATTCTATTCTTGTGGTTTGATGTGATTAATGTTTTGGGAATATTTTCAGCATATAGAATTATCATGAGAGATTTATATTTATTTTCTTTTGGGAGAAGAATTATTCTGTTGTTTGTTTATTTGTTTGCATCTCTCCCGACAAATTTTTATTCTTATTTTAAGCTTCTTTTAGCAATAATCTATCATTAATATATAATTCATCAATGTTGGCGTTGGTTCTCATAGCGTTAGGAAAATATTCAAGAGAAGCTAACCTTATAGTAACCACCGATGCCTCGACACGAGATTGATTAACTATTCATCCTTACTTTTAAGTGTACAACACAAGAAAAACGATACTTATTTCGTTTTACTTTCTCAGTAATTCAATATTTCTATTCGCATCAAAGTAAAATAAGTATTTTTTTTAAAGTAAGAAAGTTTTTTTAATGAATTAATTAAATACATAGTTTTATTTACATTTAAATTTAGTCAAAAACTCTACTATATGGCCGCCACGGTTGAGGACAACACGTTTCATTGTTAAGGTTTTAACCAATCATATAATTAATCTGAACTTGATTTTTTAGTTTCCACGTTGACATCTATATATATTCATTCAAGAAATTAATTTGTTAAATAATCATTACAAGTTATCAAATTGATAATTATATATATTGTACATACAATTTATACTTGAAGTGTATCTTAAACGGTAAGTAGATTATATTTATTTGATAATTAAAATTAAACTAAAAGACCTTTTGAAGTGGAAATTATGTTTAAAATGAACTCTCATGTGCTAAAATGTGACACTAATATTTACTAGTCAAAGTTGAATATGTGTTACACGTTATTGCGAAATACTTATAAGTGATGTAAAAGTAATATTTGAATATTCGCGAACAATAATTAATTTAGAATTCACACAAGCGAATATATACACGACAATGAATGTTAAATTATTTATTTAACTTTGAATTAAGTAAAATTGAACGTTAATTAATATATATGGACGTGAATAATGAAATGCATTTTTGAATGTAAAATTCTATGAAAAAAGAAAAATAAAATATTGTTGAAATAATTGAATTATAGAATGATTAAAGTCGCTCAAAAAATTATTTTCATGATATTTAATATATTATAAACTTTTGACTTTTCTCAATTAAAAAAAATATATTTAAAATTAGTCAAACATAAGTGGCAAATTATTGGATAAATAATTGACATGAACGTGCGTGTATATACGACCCTATGCATTCTGCGAGTACGACGTTTAAACTTGTCCAAAACAATGTGACGTCATGCTTTGGTAAGCATGACACTATTAATAATCTGGAAATTCCAAGTTTATCTTAATTTATGCGACCTCTCAACGTTTCTTGTTGAAATTTCATGATTTAGATAATGCTATAACATAAGAATTAAAAAATGAAAAAAAATAAAAATATCATTTATTGAAATGTACAATTACAATGTACCGAATATACAATAATTAAGTTGAAGGAAAGATTTTAACCTCCGTTTGATTATCTTAAACTTAAGTGCTTGTTTGTCAGGAATTAAAAGTCAATTAAAATTGGGTCTCACTCGTTTAATAAAAGTCAGCAATAACGACTAGTTTTTCAATTTTAATCCGATTTTAGTTTCTACCGAACACGCCCTAAAACTCTTCAATTTTTTATACTCGTTAAAAAAATTACTATTAAAACATCGTTTTCTCCCAATTTCTTTTTATAATGGCCATCAAATAGGAGCTAAATTGGAATAAAAGTACAAAATAAATGACTTAATTATGACGATATAAAGTTCAACATCCAATCAAGTTAAACGATTATAAATTTTTTAAAATCTCAATTTTGTAACACTTTCTATGGTCCATTGTAATTATTTTCAATTGGACTAATTGTAAAATAATGTCATTTGATTATTTGATTATATGAGAATCTTTTATAATCTTACCAAATGTCACACATTTCTTGAGATGATGGAATTATAATTTGTCAATAAAATCCGACAAAAGTAAGAAAGAATCCAAATGTTAATATGCAAACAAAGACAAAATATTAGCATTTATTAATGATAATCGCAATATTTTTTCTTAAAAGATTTGAATTTCGATGATATAAAGTGTGAATATCCATAGAATTTCATAAGGAACCCGCTACTTGGCCCGGGATTAAATTTCGGGTCAAACCACTATTAATCGCGTGTCAATAGGGTGCGCCAGATTTGACCCGAGATTTAATCTCGGGCCAACCAGCCTTTTCCTATCATAAGCTCATGTAAAGTTGAAAAATATTTAGAAATTAGCTATTAAAAGATAATATATTCAAATTAATCAATAATTGATTCACGATATATTTCTAATTGATTATATGAAAGTGCGAGACGCGTTAGAAAAGTTAAAATTTTATATCAATTTTGCAAAATTAGCAAAGTCAAAATTTCAACTTGTTGGCATTTTCTTCTTATTTTCCTTTTTAATTAGGAAACCAACCCCAAAGAAGCACATTTCAAATTGAAATCACTAACCAGGAGCAAGTTATTATTTTAAAATTTCAGCCGCTAATGTGACGTGTGACGTTGCCACATCAGTTGTTTTTTAATACTTTATCTCTAATCTTTAATGTGACAATGTCACACCATCGATAATATAATCTTTCGTCCACTATGTGCAAAATATCAATTCTAAAAATATCATTGTGTAACTAAATTAAATTACTTAGAATAAGTGGCTGTTTTTTGTATTTCGGTTTTGTGATTTGAATTCATTTTGAGTTTGTATTTTGAGTGTCCATTTTGAGATTTGTTGAAAATGTGTTCTTTTTGACATTTTGAAAAACTGTTTTGAAAACACTCAAAACGCGTTTTGAAAATTTTGACTTAATTATAACTGAAGACACACAAAACGAAAAATTTGTCGTTTTGAGTTTTCTTTGTAAATTTTTAATTTGTTTTCAAAAATGTGTTTTCAAAAATAGAAAAAGAACGTGTTTTCGTTGTTTTGGAAAATTAAAAGCAGAAACGATTTGAAAATGATAAAGAGAATATGACCTAAATTTTTTTTTTTGACTTTTTTCTCTGTAGTCTCCGAGAGGGACACGATACCTTAAATAGACCAGTGAACATCGTGATTTTTATTTAGCACGTATTTAATCCATTTCGAAATTAGATTTTTTTTTTCCCATATTACATTCCAAAACACTCATATAACTAGCATTATTAAAGCGATTATCTCCACAAACAAACACACAAACAAACAAAGCTTTAGATTAAATATGAGAATCATTCCTTTGTTAATATATCATTTGTTTTAGAACAGAGATGTCAAATTTGCCAACTACCTACTCCATATTCATTCAGTGCTCACCACTTTTTTGTGTGATCTGACTACATTTTCCCCTCTCTTGTTTGATTGTGTGTTCCATTTTTTTGATGGCCCATCTCACCAAACTTGTCATAATACTAATTGATTAATTTATCCATTTAGCACTTGTTTGGTAAAGATTAAAATTATATTTTTAGTAAATTTTGATAAAAATTGATGGAATGTGTGATTGAAAATTATACGACCAATGAAATATGTAATTAATATTGATTGTTTGAACTCAGATTAAAATCTGATTTTAATCAGTATCAAACATGAGCTAAATTTAGCCAATGTTTGACACATATTCTTTCAAAATACATTCTCAACCACACATTTTTCAATAAAATAATATTTTCTATCACATCAATAACTTTTCCTTACTTTTTAACCACACATTTCACATCATATCACTATTTAAAATACATTATTTCCTCAATAATATCCATCAAACATAGCCTTAATATCACATCAGTTTGTTTTGAAAAAGGAGTCTTAAAGGCCAAAAAGGCCGTACAATAAACAAAATTCTAATCCATTATTAGCAAACCATATATAATACAAACAAGTAATTCAAATCAAACGCAATTACAAACAAGCATAATTCAATTATTGAACACTTATTTGGTTATGTAGAAATGTTACTTTTCCACTTGGT
The DNA here is from genome assembly GCA_903798315.1 of Fraxinus greggii. Classification (NCBI taxonomy): domain Eukaryota; kingdom Viridiplantae; phylum Streptophyta; class Magnoliopsida; order Lamiales; family Oleaceae; genus Fraxinus; species Fraxinus greggii. The sequence goes on along the minus strand of CAIGRK010412619.1, from coordinate 2,705 downwards.
AGCCAATTCCGCTAGTGTTTTTGTGGAAGATCCGTCATCGCTAAGGACTTTTGCAGCTGCATCCTTGAGGTCTCTCATTCGACTCCGAATGCCTTTTCCTTCTTCTCCTTCCATCAAACTCTTCACGACTTTTGCGATTTCAAGTCTTGAAACCAGTCCTTTTTCGTTGGATTTTGGCCTCAAGGCTACTTTTACATCCTCAGTTAACATTACCGCGTTCATTCTCTGTTCTGCATAGAGTGGCCAAGCAATCAACGGTACACCATTGACAATGCTCTCGAGGGTCGAGTTCCAACCACAGTGTGACAAAAATCCACCGGTTGAACCGTGGCTAAGAATTTGTGCCTGTGGTGCCCACAAAGGCACCACTAGCCCACGCCCCTTGGTCCTATCCAAGAACCCTTGTGGCAAATAAGCCAAAGGGTCACCTGAATTTTGGATACTGAAATATGTAGCATTGGCAGTTTGATCATTTGGACTTCTGAGAACCCACAAAAACCTTTGCTCGCTCATTTCTAATCCCAATGCAATTTCAATTATCTGTTCATGAGGCAGGGTACCGCCACTCCCAAAAGATATATACAAAACTGAGCTACTTGGCTGTTCATCTAGCCATTTTGAACACACGCATTCTTCATTGTTCTCAGATTTTGAGCCCATTTGAATTAATGGTCCTATGCAATAAACAGGTGGCTTACCAGTTTCTTGTTCTTGCAAATACTCAATGGCACCAGGCTCCAATTCCTTGAAACTGTTCAAAATAATCCCTTCAGCCATTCTATATCTCTTTGAATGATGAAGAACCCATTTGTATGCATCATTTTTCCGGTCCTGAATCGGGTCCAAAAGATCCGACCCATGAATTGGCATGCACCCCGGGATCTGAAGCTTCTCAGACATGTCTCTATACTCACACGACACAGATTCATCAATCTTCGACAAGTTTAAGAAAAGTGATAAACACATGGCTGTAGTGGGATAGAAAATATATGGAGAAATCTTGAATTCATTGGCAACATCAAATGCATCAGTCCCAAACAAATCAACCACAAAAGCCGCAAACCTTTTAGTCGAAACCAATGATTTAACAGCATCACGAAGGGATGAAAGGGAACGTGTAACAGTGAGAGCAATACGCGTTTCAATCTTTACATCCTCAGACAAATCATCAAAATTGACGGGGGGAAGAACAACATAGTCTATACGAGGTGGGAGTTTTTCAAGAAATGATTTTTGTGCATTTGAGAGAGGCCCATCTGTTGGGATGACAAAAGTTACAATGAAATTGTGTTTTTGAATAAGCATCTTGGCAAATCCGACCAGTGGAATGAGGTGCCCCATTCCTGGAGTTGGGAAAATGATAATATGAGGCTCCATGAATGAGAAATTATTCAAGGATTGTGCTCAAGATTAAATAATTATGGAGGACACTTTTTCGTTGGATGGTTTGATAAACATGGAGGATATATATAGTGGTTTTGATTATGATTCTTGTATGCAATTGTAACAGCTTGGAGTGTATGTCGAGGTGGGGTGGGATATCTTCTAGATGATCTAGGACATTTGTTGATACATGCAATGATGTCAGTGTCCATGTCAGGCTTGTGTCATTTTGTTTAGTATAAATAATTCCAAAAGAAAGAAAAACCTCGTAGGCTGTCCAAATCCAATTCCCGTTTTGCCCTTTAGACTTGTGTGCATGTGATTGGAATTTTCTTGTGTACAAAAAATGTGGGCCACCAAAAGAAACGTTGGTCTAGAAAACACATGAAAATGTATGCTAATAAAGGGGTTAGGTGCAGCGAATGACTTGCATTCATGTTGAGCTCCACCGTAAAGTTATGCATTCATTGAATGATTGAAGGTTATTGGCACAAAATGTAAGTATCTTTCACTTTTAGTGTGCAAAACGTTCTTACGTTTCAATTTTTTGTATTTTCATCCATATTTTTATGTTTCGTGTGGAGAACGTTTTTTTCATCAATTTTTATCTGATTTCTCAATTAAAAAATATAAAATGACAAATATATCCTCCTATTTAAATAAGACAACAAAAAATGAAAAAAAAAATTTTTTTGGCAAATTATAATCAAATTTTTTATATGTGTCACCCACAATCTCAAACAATTTTCTCTAGCCTAAGGGCAATTTTTGCTCTCTATGGAGCCACCGCCCTTCAAGTCTCCAACCACCACCTTGCCGCCACCTTTGCCACCGAAAATCAACCTTCACGTCGGCGGTTTCATGCCACGTACAATCTCCAATCCAAACAACAACTATTGAGGCCAAAATCAATTAAAAAAACACACCATGATTGCGCACGATTTAGCAACCAAAACTCAGACCTCTAGTGACTTTCATGATCGCGGACCACCATCGATCGGGTTGCTTCACCATGGCAACCAATTCCATGGAGCCATGACTGAAAATACAAGTCCTAACGCTACTGTTCATCCTCAAGATCGGGCCCTAATCACAAGACAAAGATTTAGATTATTTTAAAGTGAAATTGAGCTGATGGATTTTGGAATTTTTGGTGGATTTTTTCTGGAGTTTATTGAAGAAAGGGAGGGCGGTGGGTTTTAGGATCTTTGGTGGATTTGTGGGGTAGAAGAAAGGGAGAGAAAGCCTCTTTTTTTTTTTTTTGATTTTTGATTTTTTTAATAATTTATATAGGATTTATTTGCACTTTTTAAAAAGATTAG
>CAIGRK010412598.1:0-10466 GCA_903798315.1 Fraxinus greggii | reverse complement strand
AAAATCATCTTGTAAGTATGACATACTAATATCACCTTTGATATTAGGATCATATGACTCGATGGTGGGATGTTTTCCTGGATCAGAAACAAGATCATCCACATTAAATTGAACTCGAGAATTCTTTGTATTATTTTACAATTCATATCCTCGACTGGAAGCAGTGGCGGGATTAGATGCATTGCTAGAAGTAGAAGGACTAGGTATGGACTTTCGTTTTGGTTGGAAAAAATCGTTTTAATTAAAACGGTATAATCTAATAAGTAATAAGTAGTTAAAACTAAAAATCACTCCAACAATCCAACACTCCTTACACTCCAACTATCCAATCCGAAAATAGGCAACATATAACATCTTGACAAATCACAATTCATCCATAGTTTTCACTTTTCACGAATCACTAGTTAGTAATCACTACTCACTGGTTACTACTGTAGGATATAATTCACAAATCGAAGCCACATCAACTCCCAAACTAAAAAAAAAAATTATCTTCAATTCCATTGTATGTTTCTTTCCATTAATTAACTCAAAATTTTAACCGAAGTAGAAAATCACTCATATTACCTATACAGTAGCAAAATACAGTAATTTAAAGACGGGAGAAAACTCAAAACCTTTGATTGTGGACGGCGAGATTCAGGAGTACGAGGAGCACTGGCTCTCAAGCGGACAACACGAAAGAAGGCTGAAGCATTGAAACAAGTTGGGTAATAACAACCGCCGAGGCCAAGCGAGAGCGCACAACACTATTGGAAGATTTGGACTTGGATTTCCTCACCAGCTTCCTTATGGCCATAGCAGCCTCTATTTTCTCCTTCAGATCTCCATTCCCAAGCCTGCCCACAACTTCCTCTATTATTATTCTGTTAATAATTCTCTTCTGCGTCAATTTCTCCTTTTTTTCTTCTTCTCCAAAACAAAAGGCCCAAACTAAAAAAAAAAGGCCCAAACTAAAAATATTGTATTCTTCTTCCCTTCTTCTTCCCGTCTTCTCTCTACAACAACACCCGGCGCTCGACAATATTGAAGACTTCGATGGATCCAGCATGGGCGGCCACACATCCTCGCCGGGAGTCACCCTTGGTTCGATCACTTCTGAATTTCCTTTATTTACTTCGACATCTCTTAAGAGGACATTCGTTATAGTTGGGCATATCCTTTTCGCTTCAATTTAAAGGTGGAAGTAACGAGATCTTTACTAATGTATTAATTGATATATGTATCTCACGTCATCATTTAGGATAATCTCGAAAAGGTCATTGAAATGGGCTCTAAAAGATTGGCTAACAAACACTGAATCTAGAGAGTATATATGGTGTAAATACGACCCAACTAAGGAAGTAAAATTGTTTTACGGATGTTGGATCTAATACTCTTGGATGCGGTAGCCCGAGAGAGTGAGAGATCAACATGAGCATCTCACATTACAGTTTGATGATGTTGAGATGCTTTCCTTCCTATATTTCAATCAATGTTGAACAAATTCCCTAGTTTCTTTTAACAGAACGCAAGTACCACAATGGTGGAAGAATAAGGGTTGTAATTGCATTTGTCCAGTTTATGGAAAAAGTACTTGAAATTTCTAGTAGTGGTCACTAGTTGGAAGTGTTTCTGTGTGTACCCCGTAAAGAAAAACTCAATCAAAAGTACTCTTACAAAAGAAGAGATATTACCATTATGAACTTAATTTTATATAACTTGGAACGTGTAAAAGGGTTGTCTCTAACTTGATTCTTAGAATGAATATATTTTTCTTCTCCAAAAGGTTAATATTGGAAAAGAAGCAGCCATAAAATCGATTAAAATTTAGTTTTAACTTCACGAATAAAAGTGCGAAACAATTTAAGGAATTTTCATAATGATATCATGTGCTGGTTAATTAAAAAGCTAAAAAAGAGAATGTTTGTAACGTATTCGCCTCGTTTGGAAATGAAATAGTTTAGAAAATCTTTTCAAGTTTGAAAGTTACTAGTTTGACACTAAAATCACCTAGAGAGAGGTCAATACATGAATAATGCGGAATTAAAAATTATCGTTGATTAATATTGCAACAAGTCACAATAATTAATTAATCTAGATACAGTTCACATAAATTAACTACATTATGTTGAATTGTCTACTTGTATGAAATCAATAATATAAACAACACGAAGAATTGATGATGGAGAAAACCCTTAACTGAGTAAAAAAACTCTGAGATCAAACTAATAGTTTTCACTATAGATAGTAAAAACTTACAGTATAATTCAGCCCAGAAAACACACTAGACTCCTTGATGTAATTCTTACAATCTCCAAGAACTGTTGAAAAGTGCTTCACTCACACATGCTTCCGATCTTCTGGAATTTTCTATCTCATGTGGGTCACCAATAATGTCTTGTTCTTGTACTCTTCTTGTGCTTCTGGTCCAATATCCATCAAACTTGATCAATCTCTCAAAGCTATTGAGAAAGTACATTCCTGATAATATCTAGGAATAGGGTGTCTTAGATTATATAAATTTGGTGTTTCTCCCAACTTATGGTTGATTGATCTCAAAAATTAAAAGTTTAATTTCAATGTTTGGATGTGTTCTTGGATCTTGGATTGATTTTATGAGGATGTAAAATAATGATCAACGACTCGTCAAAAACATACTAAGCATCGGGTATTTATAATAAGAGGTATTTAGGTACTATATGATAGATAAAACTCTTCAAAATCGTGAATTGTGATTTCACGTATAATACCATCGTTTGAGCACCAAACTAGCGACATGCAAGCGAGATGTGTGTCACTTGAGCTATAGGCGGGGCGACAGTGATTCTACATTTTCTACTGAAGCATCACTTAGGCAACATGCTAATGTAAATTCAGCGACTTTTTCTCCTTGTTCCATACTCAAACCCAAATACTCCTGGTTCATCTATACAACCCTCCGAAAGATTCTTGACTTTTACAACTCTTTCATAACAATCATATTCTTTTATAATAATCATTTTGTCTAAAGAATTACCAATACAACAAATCCTAACAAAGTTGATAGTAACTTTATAATGGATTAAGTTTCTACATGAGTATTCTTGATAAGTTAGCCTATATTAGAGTTATAGATGGTTTTATCCCAAACATGATGCATACAAAACGAAATTGATTAATCATTTGTAACATTTATCCATCTCGAGATTCCTATCTCTTGATTCATGCTTGGCTAGAAACTTGAAACTTTCCTGAAAATCCATTAAAGGACACATAGCTTATTCACATGTCGATTTATGAATACAAAAACATGCGACCACGTGTAAAGTGTTTTTGTTAGCCGCATTGGGTTGCTGGTTCAAAACTTATCTGCCATGCCACCTTGGTTAACAATTGAGATATTATCACTACGTATAGGTTCAAGATCAAAAGGCACCGTAATTGATGCATAAGTTTGGTGAAGGCGATTGGAGAGATTTTCGAAACTCCATTTCTTGAAAATGGTATAGGATTGTTAGAGCATTTTCAAATAATATATTCTTTTGATATTATAGGATGCTTAAAAGATTTTGCATGAGTCATGGAATCATCCGAGAAATGTTCAGAATGATGGAGGATCGAAGAGTTTGGGCCGAGTATGCCATAGTAAAGACGGAAACCGTCCAAAGCTTGCGGGTGACCTAGCATTGGCATTCAAGTATTCTTTCATGCCTGGGGAGTAGCCTACATGCATAGGCCAATCATCCATTACACATACCGAATAGGTGCCTATGCACATGTTCATATTTTCATCGACTTTTCACCTCTTTTCTCATCATGATCGGTTATGTAACCAATAATTTTAATAGGTATGACTCATATGAAGGATTATAAATCTTGGGAAGGATTTTTTTACAATCTATAAATTGGATTGTTGGTTTCTAGTTCGTAATAGATGAAAATATATGAAACAATAGAATTCTCCTTCATCTTTTTTCTTAAAGCAATATTAACTCTGCATACTTATGAAATCTGGTGAGAAGTCTAATGTTTTGGGAGAGAGGAAGAAGAAACTGTGTTTTACTGCTTCTGAATAATTACTTCAATACAAGAATACTACATATATAGTGCTAACCTTCCTAACTCTAGTTAATTATAGAAGGAATGGAATAAACAATACTATGGCAATAATAATTACAAATCATTACAGAAAGTAATTTCCTTCTATGCCAGTATATGGAGATCTATTTCGTTTAATACTCCCCCTCGAGTTGGAGCATGTATGTCAAAAATGCCCAACTTGCGAGTAAGTGTGAGAAAAGGAACTTTGCCTAATGGTTTAGTGAACAAATCTGCAACTTGGTTTTCGCTTGATATATATGCTGTTTTAATTTCCCCTCTGTCAATCAGTTCTTGGACAATGTGACAGTCGATCTCGATATGTTTCGTTCTCTCATGAAAAACTGGGTTAGCAGCAATGTGCGTCGCTGCTTGGTTATCACAGAATAAAGTCACAGGTTGAGTATGATTAACACGCAAATCTTACAATAATTGTCTTATCCAAGTTAACTCACAAGTGATAGAGGCCATAGACCTATATTCTGCCTCAGCTGAAGATTTAGATACCGTAGTTTGCTTTTTGCTTTTCCAGGAAATAAGTGATTTTCCAAGGAAAACGCAATATCCCGTTATTGATCGATGTGTAGTAATATCCCCAGCCCAATCTGCATCACAAAATCCAATCAAACCTAGATTGTTTTCTGAGGGAAAGAATAGTCCTTGTCCTGGTGACCCTTTTAATATCGAAGTAAACGATGAGCGACGTCAAGATGAGGTCTTCTAGGCTCTTGCATGAATTGGCTAAGAGTGTTGACTGAAAAACAGATTTCTGGCCTCATGATGGTCAAGTAAATCAATTTTTCGACCAATCGCTGATAATGTGTTTGGTCTTTGAGTAAATCACCATCAGTAGAAGTAAACTTCAGAGATTATTCTATAGGAAATTTGGTAGGTTTTGCCCCAAGTAGCCTAGCTTCTTGAAGGATATCAAGAGTGTACTTCCGTTGGTTGATGGAGATTCCCATTTTAGACCGGGCTATTTCGACCCGAAGGAAATATTTCAACAAACCAAGATCCTTTAACTTGAAGCAAGATGCAAGGAAGTTCTTTACATTGTCAATGGCCCTTTGATCATTTCCTGTTATAATCATATCATCAATATATAGAAGAATAGCTGTAAATAGTCTCCACAAACCTTTGTGAAAAGATAGTCATCCGTGATTGCTAAAAGCCGAATTTGCAGATGGCAGAGAGAAATTTGTGGAACCATGACCGTGAGGCTTGTTTCAACCCATACAAGGATTTGTGAAGTCGACATACAAATGATGACTTTCCCTGTCGACAAAAACCTAGTAGAAGATGCATGTAGACTTCCTCAATAAGATCCCCATGTAAAAAGGCATTTTGGATATACATTTGATGAAGATTCCATCCACGGACTGAGGCTATAGCAAGAAGGCATTGGAGAGTCTTAAGTTTGGCAACGGGGACAAATGTCTTTGTGTAATCAATACCCTCTCGTTGGGTGAAGCCTTTAGCAACGAGGCCGGCTTTGTATCTTTCAACAGTACCATTGGAATTGTATTTGATTTTGAACACCCATTTACATCCAATGGGGCGGTGACCCGAAGGAAGATGAACTATGGACCAAGTCTTATTTGATTCAAGCGCATCAATTTAAACCTTCATTGCCTCGACCCATTTTGGGTCCTTATAAGCCTGCTCATATGTATCTGGTTCGACCAAGTGAGAAATGGCAGATGTGAAAACATGATGATCATGAGAAAGGTTAGCATATGATACATACCTTGAAATAGGATGGTGAGTGCTAGATTTAACGGGAAGAGATGATTCCTGAGGGGGTAGAGAATGGTTGATATAGTAATCTCGAAGTCGAGCTGGTGTATGGGTTTTCCTATTGGATCGTCAGGTATAGGTTCTATTCCGGTCGAGGGTCCGTTGTCTGATGGGGACTGTCTGGACGTCCAGTAGGTTCTGTGTTGGATAATTGTGCTGGTTCAAGCTGAGAGGGGTTATCCATGTAGGGTGTAAATCGATGTTTGGTGCAAGAGGTTGGACTAAAGGTTCTTCTATATTGATGTCTATGGGTTGTGATAAGGTTAGAGTGTCATGTTGGTCATGGTGAGGAATGTTGGAGTATGGGAATATGTTTTCATGAAATATGATGTCTCGGGAGGTGAGGAGTGTTTTTCCAGCCAAATCATAGACTAAGTATCCCTTTTGTCCCGGTGGATAGCCAAGGAAAACACATCGTCGTGCCCGAGCATCAAATTTATGAATGGGTTGTAGGTCAGTGACAAAACATAGGCAGCCATAGACTAATATGTGAGAATAAGATGATAGCCTATTATGTAATCGTTCATATGGCGTTTGGTTGGATAAAAGTGGTGTGGGTAACCGATTGATGAGGTAGCAAGCCATTTTGATATGTTACCCCCAAAATATCAAGGGGAGATGCGCTTGGAAACTAATTGCTCGTGCGACATTTAAGAGATAACGATGCTTGTGCTCAACTACGCCATTTTATTGTGGCGTGTAAGTGCAAGATCGATGGAAGGTGGTGCCATTTTCATTGAGGAATGTTTGTAAAGAGATGAATTCTTGCCCATTGTCGGATCTTAAGGTTTTAATTGAAAGATTGTGTTGTGTTCTGACCCAAGCAAAGAAATTTTTAATGATGGCCTGGGTTTCAGACTTATGACGCGTGAGATAGATCCAAGTATAACGAGAAAAATCATCCACAATTGTCAAAGAATAACGAGCTCCAGAATACGAATGAATCTTATCTTATGAGGCCCCCAAATATCACAATGTATTAAACCAAAAGGTCCTTGACTAGAAATGGAACTAGTGGAAAACGGCAAACAAGATTGTTTTGCTAAATGACATGCATCGCAAACACTATTAGAATTAAAATAAATTTCTGGAACATATTTGGACAGTAGTTAAAGTGAAGGAGTTGAGGGATGTCCAAGATGCCTATGCCAAATTTCGGAAGTGTGGTGAACGGTATTGGATAGATGTGGACTTTGGTTCGGTGTGAGCTAATAGAGACCATTACTCTACCTGCCCAGTCCAATCGTCTTCTTCGTAGTTAAATCCTGCACAACACAAATATCAGGATAGAATGTCACATTGCAACCTAAGGCTTGTGTAAGTTTGCTAATTGAAAGTAAATTCACTTTGAATTTTGGAACATGTAGCACATCATCAATGACCATATTATTGCACAGCTTCATGGACCCGATAGATTTAATTTCAGCACGTCCTCCGTTTGGCAATTGCACAGTAGCATGTTTAGATGTAATTTTATTGTCAATCGATGGGTCCTTAGATACATGGTCGGTAACCCCACTATCAATGATCCACGTGTTATTTGTATAAGCAAGAGAGGATTCAGTACCTGAGTGTTGATAAAAGAATCGGTTTTACATGTCTCTTTGTGAAGGAGTGCCATGATTTGGTTGTACTCTTTCCTAGTGAGTTGCTTTGTTTGTTCTGTCTCTACATTGGAAACGGCTAGATAATTAGAAAATTTCTTTCCTCTCGTCTTGATTTGTTTGCCATGGAATTTATATCCAGGAGGGAACCCATGAAGGAAGAAACAACGATCAATATTGTGGTCATTCATATTGCAATGAGAGCAGTGTCGATCTTCTGGAGAGTTAGAAGTCCGGTTGGTGCGGATAGATGTCCGATTTTGCATTTCTATCCAGTCCAGTTGACATTGTGTTGTCCGGTGAGTTCTCGGTTTGCTGTGACTTCAGTCTGTCTCTCATGTTGTAAGATGAAGGAATGTACTTTTCGAGTATTGGGGAGAGGATTCATCATAAGTATAGAACCACGAACCGTGGAGAATGAATCATTCAACCCCATAAGAAATTACATGACTCTCTCCTTCTCTTCTCTTTCAGCAAATTTTTTGAGGCCCCCACAATTGCAGGCAATTAGTTCATGGTATGACGCTAGTTCATCCCAAAGAGCTCTTAACTTGGTATAGTATATTGACACACATTGGTGTCCTTGTCGGTGTTCTGCAATTTCTTGGCGAATTTGATAGATGTGGGTGTCATTCCCTTGTGAGAATCTTTCATGTAGGTCATTCCACACATCAACTACAGATTTAGAATATATGATGCTGCTGGGAATGTCTGTTTGTACGGAGTTACGGATCCAAGAAAGTACCATGTGATTGCAACGCTCCCATATCGAAAACGTGTCATCGGTCTTGAGTGGTGCCTTTACTGTCCCGTTGATGAACCCGATTTTGCTCTTGGTGCCTAGAGTTATCCGCATCGCGCGGCTCCACTGTCCATAGTTGATTCATTCGAGTGGTTTGGAGACAAAAACCAGGCCGGGATGATCAGAGTGATGTAATGTAAGTGGATCCGATTGGTTGGTTGTTATCTCGGATTTTGAAGTTCTATCTCCCATGGTTGCAGGTGATTTCAAGCTTTCATTCTCCATTGTTGCAGCAGAAAATTATTTCCCAAAATCAATAACGCTCTGATACCATGTGAAATCTAGTGAGAAGTCTGATATTTTGGGAGAGAGGAAGAAGAAATCGTGTTTTACTGCTTCTGAACAATTACATCAATACAAGAACACTAGGTATATAGTGCTAACCTTCCTAACTCTAGTTAATTACAGAAGGAATGGAATAAACAATAATATGGTAATAATAATTACAAATCATTACAGAAAGTAATTTCCTTCTACTCCAGTATATGGAGATCTATTTCCTTTAATAATACTTGAATTATTTGTGTTATATTCCTTTGATAAAGGTACTATATTCATATTCCATTTTATTTTGAAGGCATTTTTCTACCCTATGTGCATTAGTGGAGTGGAGGCAAACATCATTTTAAGGAAAGCGCGCTAACACGTGCCTTGGAATATCGTGCAGTGTTATTATCAAGTTATTGAAGAGCATCTTCATCAACTAGTCAACTTCATATATTTATTGTTGTTTCTGCAACTTCTTATTATACTTTCCATCCATTGTGAGTCCTGTACCAACAATCTTAAAAAGATATTTGAAGTTATGCAATGGCACCACCTTTGTCTTCTCTTTGAGATTTCTCCATAGATAATGGTAATTTAGATAGATTTAAAAAATAATAAGGATTGATATCTAAATGGCTATTAGGATAAGATGGGAGTCTCATTCATACAAAAGGAGAGATTTGGTGATGACGAACACATTATCAAGGCAAAATAGATTAGTTTTCTTGAATGTTATTTTCTATGATAAGAACTTTAATTTATATGGAGTAACATAGAAGATTTCGATATAAGCTTTTTGATTAACTCGAATAAAATCTAATATGGGATTTGTAGAAAGTAGTATATACATATACAGTGGCGGATCCAGAATCTCGAGTGAGTACGGTCTGCCATTGATTGTCAATGACCGTAATAAAAATCAAATATATCTATTACTATATTTTATTGTAGATATTATTTTAACATCCCTAAATGTCATAGTGGTCAAGCTTTCCTTAATTCAAAGGGGAGAACAAGTTCGAATTTTTCCATTGCACCAATTTTATAATAACCAAATATCTATTATTTTGCTGAAATTGAACATTATATTTGAATATTTCCATTACATTGCCATAGTTTTCAAGCTTTCAATAATTCCAAAAGGAAGCATAAGTTCAAATCTTCCTCATTGCATTCATTTTAATAATAATGTTTCAAAATGACGGAAAATATTAAAATAAAAATAACTTTATAAAGGATTATTCTTATAGAGAGTTGAAAACAAACGAAATTACTGGATATATACACACAATAACACCAAAAAAATTTAATATCGACGAATCCAGCACGGTGTGGCCACAGGTGCTCGCCGGGTCCTGGATCTGCGGTGTACATAGATATATCTCTATTATTGGTATTTTCCATTTTTGGATCCTTTAAATTCAGTAGGATCTCATACTTTTTCAGAAATAATGTGGTGCAACTTTGTTCAGCTTGTTCAATATTGGTATGTATATCCATATGTTTACTGCATGCATAATTTGCTTCAAACTTCCGTGAATAAGGAATCTAAACGTGTTAATATGTATAGATGCATGATCATTGTTTTGTAATTAGTGTTTCTGTTTGGGATGAAGAAATGGAAACGATAAACAGGTCCACTACTGCATTGAATGTCTATTTTACATTACGTTTTAAAAAAATGGTTTCTATTAAAATTGTACATATGGTAAAATCGGTTTCTGGGTTTCATCGCTTTTGAGTTTCATTTATTTACATTTTGACATATTATTGTACTTGAGCGTATCATTTTCACTTCAATTTAAAGGTAGAAGTTGTTAGGATATATTTTGTAATTGGCGATTCTGTGAACAAAAGAACCAACTTGAACAATTATAGAAGTTTAGGGACTGAATTGTAAAGTTTCATAGTTGGTAGGTTATCCTAGGGTTTGGGGT
>CAIGRK010412546.1:0-22321 GCA_903798315.1 Fraxinus greggii | reverse complement strand
TAATTGGAGGCGTTTAACAAACAATAGTGTTAAATCATTTATCGACATTCCAACTGACACTTATTAAAAATTTGACATTTAGGATCACTAGCATTAATAAAACACACTGTCTTGAATGTATAATCTGAAAATTATGCTCATAATTTAAAATTGAACAGTAATTTTGCAAATTTCAGATTGCTAACACCATACAATCATTTAATATATAATTAAATATATTATATACAAATAATATCTAGATGGTCAATATGGAGGATGATGAGACCTCATTTATCACCTCGATTAATTTTCAAAAATATAGGGAATTTAATCCCTATTTTAGCTTGTAACAATTAATGATCATTGTTTTTAAATAAAAAGAATAAACATCGTATAAGAATTATTTGGAATGAAGAATCATCTAGGCTTTCGTTGAATGTTTTAATTCTCAATTTCGTATCATTATTGATCTAGTAATTATTCAACTAGTCATGCCAAATAATAATACATTCAGTAATTGAATTTCAGTTTAAATACAATATTTGTCATTTGAATAATTATTCAATCAAACAAAAAATATAGTTAATTCTAAAGAATATGATTAACTTTGATATACTCATAAGAATCAATGTTCACATGACATGAGTTGTATGTTTTCCTTTAGGGATAAATACAAATTTATAGTTTATACATATGATATATTTTCGAGACATATACTATTTCGAAAGCACTTTGTATTTTACCATTATTTCTTCAAAAGCAATATATCAATATTCGTTTGGAATATTAGAATTTTAATGTCACGCTCTTCAAGAGTAATAATATATTATTATTTAAAATATAGATTATGTAAAGATTTACTCTTCAAGAGCAAAAGCATAATTTATGTTAGATTTCATTTAATTATGTTCTTCGGGAACAAGTAAAATATTAATAATAATGTGCTACTTCAGAAGCAGTAATATTTTGTAATAGACAGATATACGAGTACTAAAAAATAAATTATACTATGTATTAAAAAGAATAAGAACGTGATAATTAATCAAATGAAAAACTAGAAGAAAAAAATTGCGTTCATCTATTTATGGACAGTAGTAGTATACCACTACGTAGCTTTTGACTTAGTGATGGTTTTTTCAAAAAATTTCAATTAATTAATTATTATTATTTTTAGTTAATTAATTTTTTTATTTTTTTCATTCTTCACGGGGAGGGTTCGGGCGCCACGTCCCATGACCCGAGACGGGATGCGCAGCCTCGCCGCGCCAACCTGTTCGGGACGGGTTTTTTTGCCCCATTCGGGGTGGGGTGGGACGAGAAAAATTGCCATCTCTATTTTGACTCAAATATAGGATGAAAGTGGTACTAAGCAATTAACTTATATCCCATTAGAACATGCTTGGCAAAAAATTACCTTTTTACAAGGTCAGATCTACAAATTGTGTATATCAAAATTTATAATCGCAACTTACTAGCTATATAAGCTGAAAATTCCCAACTTATAAGAAAACAAAAACTTAATATTCATTTTTGAAGGCCAATCCATGGTGCTTTAAAAAAGAGATGTCTTGCAATAGAAAAGTACTTCGACAATTTTAACAGATTCAATTGAGTAATTGTGTTTCTTATAATCTTACTAACACGTGTTTGAATTTCCATTTAATTGAAGCGCTTGATCTGTATAAATATGTACTTCTCTCTCACCTTTGATAATAAGCTTAATGTTGAACCTATACACAAGCTCATTCATTGAGCAAAGAACAATAAGATATTTACAACAATTAAATTCACTGACTTCTCCCTATTGAGAGAAAAATCAGAGACTACATGCTAACAACACTTAAACCTGCCATTTACAGAAAATAACCTCAGGATTATTCCTCGAAGTAACATTTTGCTTCCTTGGAAGTAAATGTAGCCAGGTTAGTCTTGCGAGGACGTAGAGTATTCAAAGAGGAGGCGCTTGGATGGAGCAGATTGTAGGAGCACACGTAGACGGCTCGTGAGCTGGTAGATCAAGGTCCACTGCATTGCCATCTCCGAATCCTTCATCTGCCTTACCACAGAGGCCTGTTTATATAAAATAGCACACAGTAAACTTCTCGAAGAGTAACTATGTATACGTTCTAAATTTACACATTTAGAATGGATTTTGAGCATCTCTGGACAACTGACCTTTTCTTACTTTCACGTTAAAAAAGTTGCTCATTTTAGAACTAACTCTTCCCACTTTCAAAAGAAGAAACTTTCATTTTCACTTTCACCAGTAAAATTATTCATTTTAAACTTTCTTATTTACTTGAAAGTAACCTTTTATTCATGATCTCTCCCAAATGTATGAGAACATAGTAGACGAGTGAACTAAAAAGAATTGCTCACCATTGACAAGTAAATAATTGTAAATTATAAGATTTACTTTTCCACTGAAAAAAGGAAAATCAAGTAAAGTACCTGAAGACGTTTTCCAAGCTGAACTTCCACTTCTGTTCCAAATGATATGTTGTTGGCGAGGGACTTGAGAGGATCAACGGAAGGATCAACTGAAAGTAAACTTGGGATCTGAGGAGCGTAAACTAGCCTCCACCTAGCTTGTCCAAATTCTCCCTTGCCTTCTATCCTTGGCATCAAGGTCTCAAGCGTAGCAGTGGCAAGCTTCTTAAATGCAAGCTGGCCATCACCTTCTAATATGGATTCAGCTAATTGACTCTCAAAGACTCTAGCAGCCTATAAAGTCATAAACCAAAAGTGTGATACGACAACTTCAAGTTTGCCTACACAAATCAAGGAATTCATAGAACCATTTTTATCTGAAATCTTTATCGTGAAGTCTTGAACTCCATTGTCTAAAAAGCTTAAGGTTTTATAGATGATGTGCAAACCAGATTCAATTTTTTGCTCAAATGCCTGACACACGCACAATTCTCATAAACAGGTGGTTGAGACTTGAGCCCAAGATCTTTGCGTGCTGTGATACCACAGTAAACCACCTTATCTAAAACCTCATAATTTTGGAGATGGGACATTTATTTATTTAAATTTTGTTCAACATGTGGAATACATATTATAACACATCACGCATCCAAGGTAAAATCTTAAAGGTAATTAATGATATTTATGAATGTGGGAAAAAGCAGTGTCCCCAAAATAGTGTATTTTGGTGAATCAGCCCTACGAGTACCCTTGAGTACATAGCATGCCACAATTGTTATTGTTTCCTTTGTAACAGATGCTACAGACCACAATGAAAACTTGTAGATTTATGGTGAGCTTAGCAGACCCGTTAGAAGAAATCCAAGGCAAGTTGTTCTATAATAATGCCTAAACATGTAGTTCATCTTACGTGAACTTATTCCATCAGGACTTCAATTTTGTAGTTTGACTTAACTACAGCAGTATCACTCTGCTAACAGCCAACGAGAGAAAACTTGTTCCCTTTTACTAACTTACAGCACTAGAACATTACAAATTTCAATAAACATTTACGATCTCACTTCCATTGATGACCCCATATTTCAAATAGGCAAACTGAAATAGTTGGTCTCTTGTGATTTGTCCCTGGCCCACTATATATATAACACAACCTACCTAAGTTACATATAATGACGCTTGAATTCTGAATTTAATAGCATCATTAACTTTACGAGATTCTAGCATTAAAGGTTACCTCAGTAGGTGAAAGGACGTCTTGTTCCACAGAACGTGTTGAGGTCACCACCAATTTCTCCTGCCATTTACTAGCCCGACTTTGAATCCTAAATTGCCATTCTGATCCAACCAGAGCTAAATCTAGCATAGGATCAAGTCCATTTTCTGGTTCAAATTTTGCTATATTCAGATGCTCTCTCTTAAGCCTGACCTGCATTTTAGATGAATGACGAAGTATTACAATAGAGAATGAATTCTACATCAGGATTTCGAACAAAGACATAAAACCTGAAAAGGAAGTAAACATAAGCATACAAAGCTTACCTGTGTAGCAACGAGATTTATATCACCATTCTCAAATGCTAGAATGCCTTTAGGTTTTATCAATTTGGGATGAGCCAGTCCATTTAATTCCAGTTCTCCACTTACAGCAAAATTGAGGATCAAAGGATAAACTATCCTCAATTCAGGACCGAGAACAATCCTTAAGTCTGTAAGGTGGACATCTAATTTTGGCTTACTATTTACCTGCAGCAACTCCTTTGCATCATCTTGGTCACCTGTAAGGTTTAATTCAATATACCATCATAGTTTCAAATAGTTAATAACTTAATGAATACTATATTTGCAAAACTACAGTTGCAGCTCTTCTTTTAGTGTGTGTGTTTGTCCTTGGGAGGTTCATAGAAAGTCATAGTTCGCATAATATTTACTGTATACACCTTTATCAATGAGACCATAGCAGGATTTTGGTGTGGAAGTGAAGTATCAAACCGTTTTTCAGTCAGAAGCGAGGACAGCAACCAACATTGAACTGTGGAAGGGAAAATATATTGTGCAGACATTACCTGAAGAACACATGACTTACTACAAATTCTTAACAAAGTGTGTATACTGATCTTGCATAAAAATCTAGACATAGAATTGAGCTTCAGTCACAACCTATAATATCTCAGCTCAGAACTCGTGTGTGAAATTGAGAATTTAATATACTAGACAGTGGTTGAGGTATTATGGATAACTACAAAGATATTGTCATATAGAATTATGGAAAGGGCAATTTAATTGATTCTCACTGTGAAATGCTTTATTGCAATTGGGGTCCATTCTATGGAAAGAGAATCCAGTGAGTTGAACAAGATCAATTTTTCCCCAAAAATAGCAAGACCGTCAATTGCAATTCAATAGACTATTGCATCTTGCATGGTTTCCTATTCATGCCATGCTGTTTTTTAACTTGTTTTAATGGAAACATCAATCACGGATGGCAAGCATCCATATACAAATTAAAAGTAACACATTAGATCCATTATTTGAAGAAGACGGTTCAAGAACTGTCCAAATACCAATCCTCATAAGCAGAGGAAATTGGAAAGAATTTTTGCTCCCACAAATAATCTCATTCTATGCTTATATACTTTCTTTTGCAAACATTGGGTGCAGGTCCTGCACTCTCGTCAACAACCTTTTCCCCAGATCTATCCTTGTTCAGTTTTTCATCCTAATTGTAGTTTCCCAAAATCAGGCAAGAAATGAACTAACATCAACTTCCCACAGCCAAAAATCCCGATTACCAGAATCTCGAGATTTTTTTTCAACTATAAAAATAATGATCCTCTGTAAGATTTTGTTTCCTAACAGTACTAATTACTGCACAAATAAGATAAACTGAGGGCAGAGTTTCTGTTATTCTCAAACTTACCAGATGGTTGATGGAAAAGGATATTTGACGTAGCAGGTATTAGATTGAGAAAGCGTGAAACATACTTCGATGCAGCCATGCGGCTATAACTACCACCTGGCAGCTTTGGTCCATTTGATGCGTCTCTAGGGAAGGGAGCAGTTCCACTACCCTTGTCGTGTGGTAGATAAGCTTCGCCGTGGCTAATCTTTATATTTCCAGATATGTTTGGTTGCGTTATGGATCCAGTAATTTGCAACTGGGTATCAACCTGACCACTGTTATATTATCATTTGTCAAAATTCAAGGAGATGAAGATTTTAAGAAGAGACTCATTCATACCTTTCACTCAAAAGCAAGAGAGGATAATGTTTTTTTTTTTTTTGTTCATTCACTAGGAACATAAGATACCTCAGGATATTCCTTGCACGAACTTCTAAAACCTCGCATTTCAAGTCAAGTTTGTCGCTAAGAGATGCCTCACTCGTCCTGAGGGGCAGATTCCCTTTCACATACAGTTTTCCTTTTCGGCTTATTCTACCTTCCAGCGAACTGATGCACAGCCTATTTGAATTCACAAGAACCGTGCCTCCAAAGTTGGTAAGTGGTTTCCAAAGCACAGGTGAAGATACTGTTGCCCTGTGGAAAGATGCAGATCCATCAAGCATTGGTTGTTCAACAGTCCCCCTTACCTAAACATTCAAACAAACTACATACGTCAACATCAAACTTTGGTGGTGGTTTGTCTGCGTATCTGTGTTGCGGGCGGGGGCGGGGTTAATCTTTAGAGGAATTTCAATTTTTCTCATCTCCTCTACAGACACAATTTAAGATTAAGAGCATGTTTTGGCAGTGCTAAAAGTAGATCAAAGTTATCTTAAGTTACTTATTTGCCCAACTTAATTGGCAAAGTTACTTTTTTCACTAATAGAACTTACTTTTCTAGAGTGAGAAGTAACTTTTAAGCACAGCCAAACATGCTCTAATTTATGGAAAGTTACTTTTGTTTCTTTCTTTTTTTGTTTAAAGCCTTACTGACCTGAAGTATAATTTCAGCATTGCCATGGAGCCATTTAGCATAAGGAGATAGTGCAGTTAGCAACATCATGCCACCATCTTTAATATCAGCATCGATTCTAACTTCTCCTACATCCAGTATGTTCCAGTTCAGACCTCTAAGGTTTTCTGCCATCTGAGTGTCCCAAACCTCTTGATTTATTTCTCTGGGCCCCTTTCGATCAGTAGCTTCATCTGCAGATGCTTTACTTCTCTCTGTGCCCCAACCACGAACCCATGCTCCTTCATTTTTATCTCTTTCTGTGTTTTCTTCCTCTGAAACATTATTTTGCACAAATGTTACAGGAATACTTCCTTGAATATGTACATGACCATTCTGAACTATGGGTTCAAATTTTGCATTGAATAGGAAACGGCTGGTTGAGGTCAGGGAAGCAACAATTTCTGCCCGCCCAAGATCGACTCCTCCGATTGCGCCATCCAGGAGCCTTACTTGAACATCGCATTCAGGTTTAGCTAGATTCCCTCTAAGATCCCCTTCCATATGCAGTATGCCTTTTATTGGTGCCAAAAGTTGACGCAAAGAATGAACAGCATCGGTGGCTGAAGTTTCAATAACCTGAACCAATGTAGGAACTAAACCAACAGGAAAATTCAGAACAGCAAAATGCAAATTCGTTTTCGGCCCTAACAACGTCCCATCTGCATGGATTGTAGCATTTTCCCTTTGGATAAAGATTTTTTCAAGGCGCAAACCATCATTGTTGCTGTATGCTCCAGCTGCTAGAACACGCTGGGTCTTATATGCTCCCCACTCCCATTCCTCCCCATTAAAATCAAATTCAGCCTAATGAATACACAAAACAAGAAAGCCAACTATCAGAGGGCAAAGGTTGAATGGGTTGAAAGTCAACAAACTGTGAGATAACATTTCAGTTTAGTCGACAACGTTCTTATCAGTAAATGATGCTTTAAACAGAAAATAACGATATCCAAGGAATTCATTTATATTCGCATTGTGTTGTGAGAAAAATAAAATTCAAAGGAATCTGAGGTCTCCATAAACAATTATACAAACTCATAAATGAATTTACTCTACTCAAGATTCTCATACAAGTAGGAATCAGAAAGATGATGTCCCTTTTCTGACAAGTAAATTGATAGAATGAAATTTTTAATGGATAACAAAGAATTAGTATCATCATAATTTTCAATTGGTATCATCATAATTTTCATCTCTGAGTACTCCAAACGATCATTAGGACAGGTGTATAAATGTTTACCATCGTGTCTCCATTGCCTCCTCCACTTGCATCCAGAGAGCCCCGCCAGGAACCTTTGAGTTCAGCTAAACCTGGAAGATTGAACTCTTCAAGGACAACTTCATCTGATGCAGTACAATGCCCTCGAACTTCCTATTATATTTAAACAAAAGTAAGAAATATCAAGGAGATATAACAAGAAAACTTTAATTCATTAATAACGCTGATAGAGAGCACCTTAATGTACCACTGAGTAAATTTATCAAGTAGAACCCCCACACCTGAAAAAAAGAAAATTTTATGGTATCAGGAAGTACCTCAAGCAGTTTTTGAAGGTTTTCAGCACACAATCCCACTGACTGCAAACTTTGTATGAAAAAGTCCTGCAAGGAAGCATAAATAACCACACAATTAAAATCTATACACAAATGTGTTTCCCTGCAGTGAATATGAAAAGTGGGCATCAAAGAGCTGGAAGCTAGGACACCAAACACATAGAGAGACAGAGACAGCAGAGAGAGAGAGAGAGAGAGAGAGAGAGAGAGAGAGAGAGGCTATTTTTTTCCTTAAAAAAGGAGAAATATAAGAAAGAAATAAATATTAGCTGAACATAGAACAAGACCTTCTTTCCCCTTTAGTCTGTACATTAAAACAAGACCTAGTTCTTAAAAAAGAAATTATGTGACTTCAGCTCTATAAAACGGGAAGAAAAGCAGATAGGTAAAACACTACAGATAACTGCGCAAGCGGGCAGCACAAAACATGAGATTTACTCTTTCCCAGGATCCATAGTACAGTCAACATAAGACGATCATGCATTACACTGAGAATCAAATTTAGTATCACTCAAGTCCGTTCTTTGGTCATTATCTCCATATCTTCCAAAAATCAACAATAACAATAGAAAAACAAAAAATTCTATGAAGTGTGCAACTAAAAGCCAATGATTCCACTAGCAAGCCTAGCAGCATAACCTGACCATCTGTTCATAGTATAAAGCCAGGAATTCTGTCTTTCCTCTCTATAAATGACAACACGGTCACTCTTCTTCAGATCCAGAATGTTGAGAAGTGTAATCTTTCAGACAGGTATTACATTTGAACAACTGTGTACATACACAAGCATTTTTCTCATTTTTAAATATTAATGCGTTTATAACTGCAATAACTCTCCCCAACACCGTAAATATTAAAAGAAATTATTATGCAGAAGACGCATAACCTGAAAATAATATAGCCAGAGAATCTTTCAAAATCCACATTGCGTAAACGATTAATACAACTAATGCCACCTCACATTTTCTGTAAAAAAAAGTATTAAAAAAATAATTTCCTAGTAAAAACACCGTCGAAGACAAAATTCAAATGATTAAATGTGTCCCCTCTCTAATAGCTTTCTCAATCATCTTCTGCCTCTAAGAGAGTTTGGGTCAAGAGGAGCGACTTTCGTGGTCGCGAAACTGGTCAAATTTTTACCCGGGATGATTCAACAAACACTATATATTACAGTCCATTAGTTCATGTACTTGCACATGTTTCTAAGATATGGAAAAGAGAAATTCCTCTTCTACGAAGTAATAGTAACAAAACCCATGACATTGGTACAGTATGCATTAATATGCCATTCATATTTAACACTCAATGATATATTTCAGCCATCACATATAAGTAGATCATAACCTTCGATCTGGATTGAACAGCAGGGTCAGAACTTCGAGAAATCAGCCTTGCAAGTGGAAGCATCTCAGCAATCTCAGCTTTAGGGACCTCAAGTCTCATTCTCCATCTGCCCATTGAAGATATCATACTACCCAGATGACCAGTTATTACTTTCTGAAACAGGTTACCTTTTTCTTTTCCAGCAGGGTTTCGATCACGGGAGCCAGGCAATACATACTCCCCTTGCAGTTCATATTTGCTGGTACTTTGTTCCAAAACAGCTTTTTCGACAGTGATCTACACCATGAAGTAGTTGCCAGCAAGGTTAAATTGTTATTGGAAAATTATAGCAAGGAAAAAAAAAAAAAACGAAGCTGATTATGTGTCTTAGTCCTAGNTGACCAGTTATTACTTTCTGAAACAGGTTACCTTTTTCTTTTCCAGCAGGGTTTCGATCACGGGAGCCAGGCAATACATACTCCCCTTGCAGTTCATATTTGCTGGTACTTTGTTCCAAAACAGCTTTTTCGACAGTGATCTACACCATGAAGTAGTTGCCAGCAAGGTTAAATTGTTATTGGAAAATTATAGCAAGGAAAAAAAAAAAAAACGAAGCTGATTATGTGTCTTAGTCCTAGAATTAATTTTAGAAGAATTCCAGATACTACTGAATACGAAACAAATATAGGTTTAGTACTCACCACGTCCCCACTCCACCTAGCTGCCACATCTAAAGCTTCACCCAACACACCACTGAATTTTGGCCGTAGAACAGACAATGCACCATGACCCCTTCTTTTTTGAAAGTTCAGCTGAAGTTCTGCCTGAAAAAGAAAAGAGGAATCATTTTTATGTATAAATATCATTGCGTATTCATAGTTCAATATCTTCTGAGGAAAAAATGTACTCTTTGTTTCCTCATTTTCTATATCAATTGAAATATACCATAAAGATTCCCTATATATCAAACCTATCACTATAGGGAACAGATAAGGCTAGTTTAAGTCACGCAAATCCCACAGATACACACTATTTCAAAAGGTCTTGAAGCATGTTAAATATGCGTCCATGTCTGAAAGCTTCTGCTTTGATGACAGGAATAAACAACACCTACCGGCTACCAATCTAAAGTCGCACTCTCAGAGATCCTGCTCAACAGGGTCTCATTTTAGTTCAAATCCAACCAGATAGATGATTTAGTTTGATAAGGTAATTCAAATTTTCCGATTAAAGTAATAAGAACTTTGCACCCAACACAAAGTAAAGTGGATCCTGATAACTGACCAAACAAGTCATTAGAAATCAGTAGCAACAAAATAAAGTTGAATAGTTGAAGTGGAAGTTTACCCTTGAAATTGCTCCACGAAGTGAAGCTATTTCCAGTTCATCCAGTGGCAAATGGCGTACCTATTGGCATGTAAAGTTAAACCATTGTGACAATCCTGAGAGAAAAAGCTTATAAAACAGAAGATCAAGAAAATATAAAAGACAGTTACAAGTTTGAAGCATATTTTAATATGTCTTATATTCTTATAATTTCTCTAGTTTCTTATTTCAGCCTCATTTGTAGTGACATCCCCCGCCCAGTTGTACCTCATTTTTTTATTAATAAGACAGGGTCAGGGAATCTACAACCCCACATTGGGTCTAGGTGGAGGCCTAAAAACCCGCCTAAGCTTTGATGGTGTTTTGATTTTTCAAAAAAAGCCATAGATCAGATAGAAAAGACCTCCAAGTTAGCTGAATGTAGAGGTTGGTAGCATGCATTAGCTTTTAGATGCCCTTTCTGAAGAGTAAAGGACACCATTTTTCCAATTATGGTTTCTTCAGTAATAGGCTGCAGCGGTCCTACGATCTCCACTGCAAGACTTTCATCTGGCCTACCTGTGGCATCCAACTGCATTACCACAAAACAAAAGAATAATGAAGTGTTGAACTAGTTTTGGCTGAAGCAAGTACCATAAACACATAAACTACATTAACCAAAAAAAGAAAATGATAGTCCCCAATGATATATGCAATAATTAAGCAAAACATTAAGAAGTATAATCAACTTTCAAGGAGTGTCCTGATTCAGATTATATTAGACATTTTGACCAGCATTAACCATGTTGCTCATGATAAATAAATAATCAGAAGGGACACACGAACGAATCTTCTACTTTCTTACTCTAGCCACCTCAGCCACCTTGAGATTTGAGAAAACATGTAAATCTAAGCATTGGAATCCCAGGAGGTTTAAATTGGCGACAAATGTACGACTTCAAGAAAGAATAAACAATTATTTATGTACTTGATGCAGCCTCAAAAAAAATTTACATTCTTATGTAGCACTTTTATACAAGCGCAATTTAGGAATATTATATATTTAATATATAAAGCTGACATGATATCTAAGCATGTTCTAGGGTTGCATCATTAAAGCTTCAAGGCAAACCTTGATACCCGTAGATGTGATGCTCAATACTCCAGCTAACTGAGGTGCCAGCATCAACTGATTCAGTTTAAGACCCGATATTGAAACATCACCAGAAAGACTTTTTGCATCGTCAACTTCCACGAGCGGAAATTCTGAATTTTTATCAGAACTCAAGACTTGCTCGTTAGTGATAGGAGAAATCTTATTGACTTCTCCTTGAAACTTAACTCTTCCAGTTGCTTTCAAATGCACAGGTCTCAGAGAATCAAAAGCGTGAGAAGAGACCAAGTTGAAAAACTCAAAGTTGCGCATTCTTAAATCCAATTCAATTCCTTCCACAGAGAAAGGCATGGCAACTTCTATACCGCACTCTCTCCAGTTCAACCAGTTCTCATCAGGATACGATGTCAGAATTTTTGTACATAATTCAAAAGCAACTGATGAGGAATTAACAGAAATGTAATCATGTGAAATTATGATGTCTCCACGAGCATCAGAAAATGATCCTTCAGCTTTTGGTGCAGTCCATTTGATGTCAAATCTCCTGCATTCACAAAAATGGTTAAGCAAATTTTCATATATGCAAATGCAGGGATTATTTTCTGCATTTATCTCACTGAGACTACTAATCAACAATTAGAAAGACATAGCAATAAATCTTACGGTCTCAACAATGACCCAGAAAGTTTTGTTTCTCCAATTAAATCCCCTAAGTTTAGGGGCACTGATTGAAGATAACCGGGTACATATCGGCGCATGATTTTATCAAAACATAAATTGCCTGAAAAGTTGACGTCCATTGCTGTGTCATTGACCTCGCCCTGGAATAGTAATGTATTAAACGAAAGACTAGAAATAAACTGAAGCTGTTAAGCAAAATATACCTTAAAGTCAGTAAAGGACCAATTGAAGTAGCAACAAAATCAAACAGAACTTCTAATTTTCTAAATACCTGATATATTATATCTTAACAAGGCCCTAAGATATTGCATTCTTTTCACTCTTACAACCTATTTTGTTCCAGTGTAGCTACAGTTACATAAACAAACCCTATTCCCAATGACAACTGTTGTGCAAAATACATAGCACGGTTGGAAACTCTACAAAAATTATAGCATTTATTCATTAAATATTGGAATTCATGCTTAAATGAAGCTTGAAGTTCAATTGCTTAGGATGGATTGCAGAATTAACCTGATAAGAAACCCTGAGAAAATTTATTATAACTTCCATATCTATCTTCTTTAAAATTCCGAAAGCATAAGGTATAAATATAAGCAATTCATGACATTAAACAAATATGCATCTATTTTTTATGTTGCATAATTCATCTTCAAGCCATACACATCATCTCATGGAAAAATAAACACCTCAGGGCAAATCCACGCATTCCCTGCCCCGCGAATTTCACCACCATCTACAAGTGTAGCTCTAATTCCATACAAGTCAGCAACCTGTCATGCACATGGTGAATCACATAAGACTAAACAAATTAACAGGAAGAAAGACAGAAAAATGAGGGCCAATTTGTAGGATAACTTAATTTTGGTGTAGCACTCACACAGTTATCAGTGTTGAAGGTAAAGTTGGCTGAAATGTAAGAGAATGGAATACGGTCAATTGCTGCCACTGCACCTGCCTCTTTATTCTTCATCATTGCCTCATAAGCAGTCGATTCAGGAGTATTGGCAGGTAAATAAGTGAGTTTCCTTGAGACCAGTGCACTCCCCACAAATGTAGGAGCATCCAATGGGCCTTGGCAATTGAAAATGGCGGTTACTGATCCAGCCAACTGAAGTGAATGAAGTAGGAAATGAGTTCGATATGAAGCAAAAGAAAAGGACTACCTCGTCATGGTGACTTAAGAGGGAAAACACAATATAAAAGCTGAATTTATTTGCAATTTAACATATAGCGCGAAAATTTACAGCAGGGCCTTTTAAAGATCACGAGATATGTCTTCAAGATTGAAGACAAGAATCCAACAAATATATAAATATGTATAAATATATGCGCAAGTATGAAGATTTTACGTGTGTGCATGTCGGTGCCTGCATACTAATTGAGTGTCTTTATTTCCTTTCCAGCCCAACACAAATATCCACTTCCCGATATTCTAAAGATAACACTATAATTTAGATCAATTTAATCAGTATAAGCAAGATATGACATCAGACTTGCCACCATCAAACCACCACCCCATCAACGTCAGAAAAAATAACTCCCAACAAACCAAGCGCCCTCCTGCCTTCACATCATCAAGCAAATTCACTTCCAGTTAAACACCATCACCCACCAGTCTTTCTCTTCTTCCCTGCGTCACAGCAAACTACACTATTAAACAACCAGAAAAGACTACCCTTTGCAATCAGCTTCCCTTACCGTCCTCCTTCCAGGTAGCACATCAGGTCCACATTGACCCCTCTCATCATTACGAAACTTTTTACTGAACCAAATTTCAAGCTTGAAGTCATTTAAGTATTCAGAACTATATGTCAAGCTTGAAGGCGTTTAATTGGAATAGGAAATGATCTATGTCGACTCCAGTTCAGAAGACAAGAGTGTTTTGCTCTGTGATGTAAACTAACTAATATTTCTATATCAAAATGAACTAAAAGAGAGGCATCAGAACCAACAGATGAGCCCCCGGCCACAGAAAAAATCACTAGAGAAGGAGATATACATACCGGAAACAGCAAGGGCTTCATCTTGAAAGTTTTCATCAAGGCATTTACTTCAACAGAGGGAACCTGAAGAAATAATGACGAAACTCAGAACAATATTAGACTGAGTCAAACTAAAATTAATAGATCCATGCAACAAGCCTGTTTCACACTTTTAAGGTTTATTCTAAAAAATTCAAGAAGACGTGTTTGAAAACTAGCATATTCAATAGTGTGTGTGTCATTAGGTTTTAGGTAAAAGTAATAAATCTTCCAATAATAAAGAGATTTGTTCCCCTGTTTCTATCTCCTCTAAGTTTTGAATGGATTTTATTCAATTTATAGACACAGTAGAACATAAAAGAGTGGAACTCTTTCGCTTTCAATTGCAATTCAAGCTTCCATCTCCATTTATTTCTTGAGTCCACCTCCCAAAACAGGACCCTAGGATTCAAATTAGCTGTAAAGGAGAAATTGGAAAACAGGCCGTGATTTTACTATAATGAGATATCCTCTTCGGTGTAGTATGAAAGTTGTGTCATGAACTAATGAAGATAAGCAGGACATCTATTGTGAATTCATATAGATTTATGTGCGCATTATGCATGTTCAATCAAGCATCCAATCCTTGTCATATACAACATGGGGGGCTGTATTAAGCAACAACAGCACTAAGCAGGTGAAATCACAAAGCCACAATGGCAATTTTCCAAATGACATTTTCATAATATCACCAGTGTCACAAATTTTTATAATTTGCAACTGTCTATCAAATATGTCTACAGTTACGGCAGACAGTCAAAATGGCTTCCCTTTTCAGGCCATATAAGTTACCACCGCTGTGTCAAGAAGCCAAGTATATAAGCAAAAGCTGGGAAACTTGAACTGTCTAATTTACCACAGATGGATGAATTTAATTTAATCTCATATAATTTAAGACACGAATATTTTGTGATCTATTATCTATATCCTCAATATATCAAGCTAAGGACCCAAGGGTAAAGGTAACCTGGTGATTTCTTAGAACATGTTTCAGGTACCTAGTTTCAATCCCCCAGTCCAGAGTAAATAAAATTGCCCTTTCAAAGCTTTACACACAACACGGAAACATGTACACTCATGCATAGAGATCAAACCAGAAGCTAAAATTTAATTGCAGTAACAAATGCATGAAAATCTAAATGTTTTTCTATTGACTTGTCGTAACCAAGGAAAAAAATCTAAAATATTGGTTTTCAAATATAACAGAAATTGCAGTACGCGAGTGGAGGGTAACACGCAAGAGTCAGCCACGGAAAATGCTATTAATCAGATAGTTACAAGTGCCTGTGCTGGCAAAGCATCAGGATACCTGACACATGAGGTGATACTCTCCTTCCTCTGGATGGATACCAAAATCTCCAGAAGCTTCTAAAGGAAGATCACCAAACCAACCCCTGGCATTGTGTAAAAATATTCTCTGGGCTCGGAAACATAAACTCGCAGATATGTCCTGTAAAAGGGTGTGATGTTCCCATAAAAAACTATTTGGTTAAAGCAATTGTTCTTTCAAATTGAAATCAAAATATGTTTTTACAGTTTTGTTCATAGGCACATTGACCAATGGATTCTCTTAAAGCATCTGGAGGACCACATATGGAGACTCGAGATGTGAATCCATAGAACATCGAGCATTACGACCTAACTGGTGCATCATACTCTTGCGGTGGCAAAATTAAGGCAGGCAATAACACTATTTTTCACTACTGTTGATACTATCTGCCCATTAACCTGAATCTTTTCACTTGAAACAAACATCAAAATTTCCGTTTCCGTTGAGATATAACAAGAAAATTTTTAAGCATCAACATATCAGCTGTTCTTTTACTAAATGACTTGCGCAGCCTAAACTATATAGACATAAGACAGTCATAAATCCTTCTAAGGAGTGCAAGCAAAGATTAAACAACACTCTGGTTAAGCAAAAGTCAGTAAAAGATTCCTTTAACAAATATCATTCTCAGAGGAATTAATGGCTTCAATCTCTCAGAAGCACGATTGGAGAATGGTGTATATCCTACCTACCACATCATTATCACAGATGATTGATTGTTTAACAGCAAAAAAAACCCAGAGCAGCCACATAACTGACCGTATATGCAAAACATTTTTTACACGTATGGCATTTTCCCAACAAATTAACGTCATTTATAATCCTAATTAGTGTTCATACATATATGAGAAAACAGAAACAGAGATCACTCAATATGAGAGGGGTAAAAAAGGTCGCATCAACACAGATGTGACAAAAGACATACAGAAAAGCGTGATGGAGCATCGTATATGTGAAAGGCCAACCCTGTTACATCAAGCTGCCCATGAAGATTGGGAAAAGTTTCTCCTCTTGACATGCATATGTGAACCTGTCGACAACTTTAGTGTTAAAATTGAAATGCGAAATTGATCAGGTATGTGGTTGCAATATTTGCAAATCATCTTTCGGAAAACTACAATTAAATTACGTTCAATAACTCGCTACAAATAATGAGAATTCACAGCTATACAAAAAGCTATAAAAACAAAGAGTTAAGTTCATAACAGACACAGAACCAACCATAATAGCATGAAGAAATTATTTAATTTAGTAATTGTGCTCATGATTGTTACGCGGCATGCAATGCGGCTTTTTTATTTCTTCCTATGATGCACCGACGCAGACGATTTTTCAAAAAAAATATTGACACATGTCGTCGACACGTTGATTAAATTCTTTAAAATTCTTCATTTATATAATATAAGTTTAATTTTATACTTGTTATTAATTTATCTTATTAAAATCTTTTAAATATGAAATACTATTTGTTATTTAACAATAACTTTAAGTTAAAAAAATATATCATATTTCTGATAAAGAAAAAATAATCATGTTAGAGTGTCCGAGAAGTGTCAATATCCCACATTTGTCGCAGTGTCCGTGAAGTGTCGGTATTCGATACGTGTCCGATACGTGTCGAACATGGACACGCTACTCTACTTGAAGTATCCGTACAACAGAGACTTCTTCCACGGGTCAAAATCAATTGATTTCTCATCCTAAACACACAGGCTATGTTATGCCTGGGGAAGTGAAGAAGGTTTTCAAACATTTTCCACAGAGAATGCTTCTCAGTGGAATAATAACTTGTCTCTGCTGTAAGTTTACAAGTTTTAAGAAAAAAATTCGAAAAAAAAAAGAGCAATATAGATCTTCACATCATACCACATATAGTAGCATCAAAAAAATTTTGAAAAAGGAAATTTCCAACTATTACAGTCCAGAATTCAAAATATCCAGTGCAGATCCTTGCGTTCCAGACCCACTTAATGCCTCTGGTCACAATTCTCAAGAAGGAAGTTGGGCTTCGTCTCAATTACCAATTATTTTGATGGTAATGTTTTTCACATTTTACTGTGTAGGACCCTCTAATGTGCCCCTACTACTAGAGCAATTTTCCCTAGATAGTATTTGGCAAACTCTTAAATTAGTAAGACAAGACTGGACCAGTCTGCTAATGCTAGTTTGGTAATTGCAAATCCTGAAACTATACAGATTCAGATCGGTCCATATTTTTTTCCTAAATGTGGATAAATGAAAAGCTAGGGGAGCTACTTGGAACAGAAACTTATTTTCCTTGGATCTGGAAAACATTGCATAAGAAATTCCTACACAGTCATTTTTCTTTTCCTAGTAATTGGAGTTCACCTTTGGTGCTATTTATATAATAAGTTCTATCATAAGTCAACATTTTACCTTGAATTCCCTATCTTAATAAATTAATTACAGGATTGAAAAAAAGCTTTATAAATACCCTGCAAATGATAACACCAGTTTTCCCCTGCCACTAGGTGATACTCTACTCCAGGAGTAACAAAGAAACCTCATATACAAGCGATTAAATTTAAAGCTGAAGATCAGAAAATTCAACTTAGTCTGGCATTACTTGACCCTAGAATTGAATCCAGAAGGATTAACAATAAATTACCTTTTTACTAGCACATATTGATTTGCATCATCAAACAAAATGATAACTCAACACAGCTCTCAACAACTGTAACTTCAACATGGCTAAATACTTTTAGATCACAGTAAAGGGACATAAGTTGCATATTTGAATATATTTTGTATGAGAAAAGCATAAAGTTAGAGAAACACCTCACCACTAGCTCTTCCATTAGACCACATAATTGGAAGTTCTAAAATCCTCTCAAAGAGCTGCATGAAGGAAAAAATAGAACCCCAGGTAGTTATCATTCCATACACAAATCAATAGCTGAAAACTAAAGAAAAATGTGATTTTCCCTTGCCCTACACACTTCTTTTTAAATATATCTTGAAAGATATGTAATGAACTTCACCGGAACAAAGAGATTCGCAATTTTCAAATTTGCGTGCCACTTCTGCTCTTCTGTATCAACATAAACATCTGTTGACAACCAGCCACCATCATTAGATGTCGTATCCGATCTCCACATCTTGCAACTGCCACTAAGCTGCACGTGCACACGTCCATAATGATTTTGAAACTTCACATGTCCATCAGCAGCATCCATTTCTCTAGACAATATAAAAAAAATATTAGGAGCACAGCATCTGACATCAGTAAGCAATTTCAAATATGAAAAAGAGTAAATAACCTAAGAGACCATCTTAAGATTAACATTGCATCATTATGTCAATTTTAGTAGCTTTGATTAACGAAAAAATATACGAAGCAGATTGAGATTTTTGAAATCTTCCTCAAGACAAGATCTGTTTCAGACATGTAAGTCATGTTAGATGTGAATTAGACTCCAGTCCTGCAAGAACAAGGCACAGAGACAGCTAGTGGACCACACACGTGCTGTTTCAGGTACAGGATCATTACCTATTCAGTACCTATGTAATACTACGTGTAACAGAAAATAACCCAGATAGGAACTGTATCTCGAGGAAGCTTACCTCGGCTCCATATCACCATATGCTAGCAGCATCAATGTGCCACCTTTAAAATGTACAGAATCAAGAACGAGTGGAATCATCTTATCAATGCCTGAAGTGTTTTCTTCATCAATTTCATCAACAAGTTCTGCAGAAATATCCTCAACTTTCCGAACAATCTCAGACTTCAGCCTTTGCAAAGGTCTGGCAAGTAAATAAGACCATGTCTCACTCATGTTTTCACACACAGAGGAGAGAGCTGAGCGCAGGCTCAAAGGCCAGATGTTTTTAAAATGCTGCGTAGACGGTAAATGATCAAGAGCCATCAAATGAGAACGTTGAGATGCATGGCCAGTTTGACTATTCAACATATCACACTGTGCATCCTGTACCTGCTCGATCAACCTGCCAGGTTCATTTCTGACCCCCATAGTTCTATTTATGGTATCACTGCCTTCTAAATCTTCATTACTTACAGAAAAACTATTGGTATCACTTGTTCCGACAACACTGCTAACGGATGAAAATTTACCATGAGAATTTGTAGCTTTACAAAGTCTAGGCAAGGTAAAAAGAAAGGGATAGCGTAAGAAACTAAATCTGCTGATGTTATTTGTAGGATTCATATCTGATTTTTCTCTAAAAACAAACCCATTCTTCAGTTTGTTCTCTAATTCTTGGATAACCTCATCAGTCAAACCATTCTCAGTTGCTCCTGCTTCTCTATTATCAACATTTTTAAGCGTTGCATTTTGATTGTCAATCCTCACATCTCTTTCAGAAATAGTTACTGCAGAAATGGAGGAAGCAGTATCACTCTGGGTTTGCGTTAAGGTATTTTCCAAATTTGAAACATCATAAACCCCAGATGCCTGAGTAAAGTTTCCCGATTCCCCCCGTGATTGACCCCAGAAATATGCGCGTGCGGCTGATGCACTACGTTCAAGAATTCTTCTTTTAGCTGCAACACTTGCCATAGATAAATCTCGGCCGTTGGACTTCCTCTTAAATCGATGCCTCATAGGTCCAGGTACAATTTTTGACCAGATATTCCTGGATTGAGCAATTCTTGCACCAAACGCTTTCTCTAAATCTGCATGCTTTAAATCATACTCCACACCAGCATCCATGCAATGATGATCTCTCTGGTGTATTTTATCATCCATATAGAAAAATGACTCTCGCGGGACTGCCAACCTTGTTGGAAAGCTTGCACTCTCCTTCGAAATATCGCCCTCAGATAGAATACAATTTGCTTCAGAAATTATGTAACCATTTTCAGCAGCTTCCCTAGCTGAATTATCTCTTTCCCTATCCCAGCGAAGTACAGCTTCCTCTCTTGCAACCCTCCTAGTCCTCGTGCGATAGTCAATTCCTTCTTCAGTTGACAAGTGCCCATGTGGTGTGCCCTCATAATAGGGTATCCCTAACCACGTGTAATTCTTCTTTTGTGCTATCAACAAACTTGGATTAGACAAAACCGCATCAACCACAATTTTTCCCCTTCTCAGACTTGAAAAAGGAAGAATGCGTAGTTTGACAATGGGAACCTCGCCACAAGAGAACTCTTCACTATGAGGCCCAATTGAGCATGATTCCAAAGTAATACTTAAAGGTGAAATTCTTCGAACCTTACCAAAATCGAGTTCACGCTGAATATGGTCACTCAGTAATGCACAAACACGAGGCAACAACCTGGCTTCAACATAACTCTTTGCTTTCAACTGCCCGTACCACACTAACAAGCACACCCCAGACATGACTGCACAAAAAATAGAGCACCTAATAAAAAATAAACCCTCTTCCCATAATGGAGACATAGACCTGACCAAAGTCTTGCTGTGAGCAAGAGGCTCTTTCACAGAATTGATCATCCAACGACTCTGCAATCCTAATTTCTTCCATAATAGCTCGACATTTTCCCCATAGGAATGAGTAAATTTGATCCCTTGTGAGATCCAGTCATGTTTCTTTGCACACTTAACCGTGTGAAAATTTGAACCCTTCTTGGAGGGTTTTACTTCAACTCCATTCTGATAAACATAATTTCCCTTGTTTTTCCTTTGAATCACACTGCGCTGAAGCGGAACCCATAAAAAAGAATTTTGAAGTTTACAACTCATTATCTCCCGTTAAATCACTCAACTTGATTCAACTCATTTCCAGGGGACTAAGAGCACGCTCTTAGTATCCCCAAAATCTTCAGTTTATGCACCAGTATCAAAATAGTCAAGATCCGACAAAGATTAACAAGAAACTGTATTAAAATCTTCCTAATTTAACATAACCATTACATATCAACCGGAATCAGTACAATAGCGATTAGTGTCTGTCCGCCTGAGAGTGGATTTCAGCTTCGTTAGTGTTAAGAACTTATTAGCCACCGGCAACTCAACTGAAACAACACAGTTTGGTTAGACAAAAAACAATAATATTATTAAACCATCTACATTAACTCTATTCATTTTGCAAACCAAACTAAGGAAAATTAATTCCTTTATCCCGTTTTCAAGTTTCAAAGAATCATCTCCCTCCATGGTGTATATAAAGAAAATTTACCCCAGAACACATATCCATTAATAGAAAGTAATTGAGCTCTAATAATCAAATAGAATTCGTATAATTAGATCCCAAAATGGTCATAATTCAAAATCTTTTTAAATGTCCACGTCAATAACCTAAAATTTACATTAAATTCATATAGGAGAAATATCTGCAGATTGGAGTACCTCATGACTCAAAACGTAGTATATATCTATGCGAATACATAACCCACAAGAAAGGTATATAAACACACACACATATATATAATACTGTGTTTATGTGAGAGAGAAAGTACCAACCTGTATTGGGGGAGAGTAGTTCTCCGTGTGCATCCGTGCCAGTGTGTGTGTGTGAGAGAAAGAGAGAGAGAGACTCCATTGGGCTTGCTTGGAAGTTTATACTTATTTCTGGGTTAAAAACTCCGTTGGGGCCTCGACTTTCAATATGTGTCACTTTAGTCACTAACATTTTTCGTAACCTAAATGATCATTAATTGAATTAAAAAATTAAAAAAAAT
>CAIGRK010412494.1:0-13900 GCA_903798315.1 Fraxinus greggii | reverse complement strand
TGCAAAAGCTTTTTTTTTTTTTTTAATGAATAAGTTTTAAAACACAAAATAACTTAGTTCTTCTTCTGTTGGTAATAGTTTTGGTAACCAGTGTAATTGACGATCTATAGAAGCCCAGGATTCGATCCCACCAAAATCAATGACTGGTTTGGATTGGATCAGTCAATAAGTTTAGTTATAAATCCAGTTCAAATTTAACGACAATAGTACAAGAATTATTCCACTTGTACATGACAATATGCCTTATACATCGCCATGGAGAAATGCACTGTACGCGTAACATATTTCGATAACCAATTCTAAAATCATTTGGGTGGATCTCGTTTCAAAACGTTCTAGCCAGCTGCACATAGTAGTAAAATTACCAGGAACATGTAACCAGTCACTTCAACAGGGAGCAAATTCAGGAATCCTCTTCTCTTGAACAGGATTTGATGGGTGTGGCCCCCAAAAAACAATGATAGGTTCCACTCTACCTTTTTTAGTTTTCCCATTATTTTCAAAATATTTTTTTTTTTCTTTTCTTAATTATATATTCTTCAATAAAATAATATTACACGTAAATTTTTTTAAAAAAAATTATTTTTTAATCATACATTCTCCTTCAGTCTACTATTCTAAAATGTATTCTTAAAAAATATTGGGGCTCAAATTGTTGTATAGAAAGCAGAGGATGACGTCCCTAGTTAGATGACCAAAGTTCCACTTGTTTTCTGCCACTTAATTGGAATTTTACCCTTTTCTTTCCATTTATAGTCTCCCCCTGTTTCTTATCCAACTCCTAGGATGCAAATGGAACACCCCACAGGTTTTTAAAAATAAAACGAAAAACCCTGAAAATTTTTGAAAAAGAAAAAGAAAAAAAAAACTCATGATTTTCTGCAGGGAGATGATAACTTTCGAGCATTTTTTTAAACCACTTCAAGGGCTTATTGTATTAATAATGTAAATAAAGCAAAATACAAATTTGGGAGGGGTAGACCTAACCTCCAGCTCATGGTGCAACAAAAACGAACTTACCCTATATATTCCGGGATGTAGAGTACAATTAAAAATATAAAAGTTAAAGAACTACATTTTATGCCTTATAATCTTCATCAGTATAGATTAATTGTAGCGTTTCTCCAACATTTGGTCATTTTCATACTCGATACTTGAAAAAGATTTTGTGAACTTATAATTTTATCTCCAGCGCGAAAAGTTCATATCTTCACAATCTCCAAATTGTATCCAAAAGCATTTTCAACATATTCGCTTACTCTCGATCGAATGATTGTGCCTCTATGACCTCACTAGCAACATCATTAGTAACGCTACACCTTTCGATATCCAATCTCATCTAACACCAACTATTAATCTTTACGAATTATTAATTTCTCAATAATAATTTAGATTAATTAAAAAGACTTCTTGAGTGACTCCATGAACAAATGGTCATTCTCATTACTTTACTAGTTGCAAGCAAATAGAAACCCATTCCCATTCAATTAAAGATACAAGAATGAGTCAAACATGATTCCAAACTAGTGAGTGGAATTTCAAGGACAGATGCAAATGTCTTCAAATGGGCATCAAACTCATGATGTCACACTCACACTTATGTTTCCTCTTTTGTTTAAGTACTTTTTACCATAACACCTGTTTTCAACCACCCCAAGGCTGTTGCATGTTAAGAGACAAATCAATTCCAAGCAAAATTTCTCATTTACTAGTTTTTGGGAAGATTTTTTTTTTTTTTACAAACCCAAGAAGGAAAAAAAATCATTGATTCACAATCAAGATTGATTTGAATCAGAAAAATGAAAATTGGAAAATTGTTAAAAATGAAAATAACATCAGGGTCACAGAAGTACAAATTTCAATGATCTTCATCATGATGTCACCGTTACACAGATCAAGGGCTCCCTATCATTCTCATGATCAGATTCACTAGGCAATGCTGTTTCACCACATCCTGTACACGTAAGCTCCTGAGCCCTCATGGCTTGGTACTCCCAGTTTGTGGTCCCAACCACATTTAACATTAGACCAGCGCAACAAACTTGGGCAGATAGTAGCCCAATCCAAAGTCCACAAAATCCAACACCAAGCAAGAAACCTAGCACAATTGCCACCGGCATCCCAACTAGATAGAATGCACCAAGGTTCACATTAGCCGCAATCGACGGTCGGGCTATCCCACGTACGATCCCACATCCAACAGTCTGTGGACAGTTCCCGAGCTCACATAACCCTAGGATTGGCAAAGCGGCAGATGTCAACCGTATAATGTTGAGATCATCTGTGAACATTCGAGCCCACAAATTTCTAACTGATATTGCAAACATCATAGCGGATAAGCCCATTAAACCAGCTACGAAGATTGACACAATTGCTGAGACCCGGGCTTTGTCAGGCCGGTTGGCACCGAGTTCATTTCCAACCCGAGTCGACACTGCAAACCCAAGTGATGAGGGAAACACGTAAAGCAAAGATGTAGTTTGAATCAAAATGCCCATGGATGCCACGGTTGCCTTGGGGTCCACTAAAAGTCCACACAACACAATCATAATCTCATACCACCACCACTCTAGACAAACCGAAACACAGCTCGGCCCAGCCAGCTGAACAAGCGGGGCCCAGCCAGTCAAACACTTCCAACTCGGGTTCGTCCATGTTGGCACGTGCAATCCACGAGCCCAGACGTAAAAAGTAACCGTCAATAACACGATAACATTTGAAGCGGCTGAGGCAGCTGCAACACCAGCCACGCCAAACTTGAGCCGGAAAACGAACAAGTAATTGATGGGCAAATGCACAGCTGTTCCAGCAAGTGAAGCCATTGTGAGCGGCTGAGTGATACCTTGCGCCCGAAGGTAAATCCGTATGGGATGAACAAACGAATTGGTTATGAGATCAGGAAGTGAAAAAACAAGATACGTGCAAGCCAAGCGTGTGATGTTGGGATCTTGATGTAAATACAGAAGAATCTTGGAAATATTGATCCAAAGAAATGTAATTGGTATAGAAGAAACCAGAAGAAAAATAATAGACCTTTGCAATGTTAAAGAAAGGAGCTTGGGTCTTTGAGCGCCGAAGGCTTGCGAGCAAAGTGGTTCCATTCCTAGTGCAAGACCCGATAGCACTGAATAACCCGTTATATTAGCGAACGCTATGGCTAAAGAGCCTGCAGCCAGTTCAGTGTCACCAAGGTGGCCTAGAAAAAGCATCGAAAGTACAGAGCGAGAATAGAAAATAAGTGCAGTTAATGCTATAGGAAAAGCAAGGCTGAAGAGTTGTTTAGTTTCGTTTAAAATCTCTGAGGGAGTTGGCACGAGGGATGGTTTTCCTTTGGTGAGTTTTTGGGGATTGAAGGATATTAGATCAAGATAGAGGTGGGCTTGTTGCGGTGGCGCCGCCGTGAAGTGTTTGTGATCTTGATGATCAATGAGAGTTTGGGAGGTGTTTGGATTGCACATATTGAGTAGCAGGGTAGTGGCTGGGGGAGATTTCTGTTGGCTTTTCTTGAATTGTATGTATGGAATATGGATCAATTTCTTAAGAGATACTCACACACACTTGTGTATATCAATATCTCTAATTTGTTTCTCAATGGGACTATTAATAGAAGAGGTGATGTAAGATTTTTATTTTTATTTTCAATTGACCTTTTTTCGTGCTAAATTTAGAGGACAATCATTTTGGTAGAAAAAAGAATTTTGAATAGTGAGTTTAAGGAGAATTTGTGGTTAAAAAGTATTGAATTTTTTTTTACATACATATAAAATATTTTATTGTATGAATATTTGATTGAAAATGATCATGTAACAAATTATAAAATATATTAAAAATCGTTTACTGCCTTCACGGAGGATATTTTTTATTTCCTTTATATCTCTTTTTGGAATTGTAATAAAAGTAATGTTTCCTTGTGGTTTCAAGAGTGGTCATTGAGGGAAGATTGGTAGTCCCCAGAGCTGCAATTTCCAATATGGGGTTATTTTTACAATGTATTTTTTATTACTCCTTGAAAATTAAATAATTCAATTTATTTAATACTTCCAATAATAATTTTACTACTAGTTGTTTAAAATTAAATAAGGATAAATTAGAAAAGTCTTTGACAAAAATTACTTTTTCAATAATATTATGGCTCTATTTGATTGCACTTCAATTTCATGGAAGATGGAAATTAAATTCAATTTTCCACATTTTTGCATGTTTGATTACCCAAATTTTTCATGGAATTGATTTTCCATCTTTCACCACATGCTCACATTTTCTTGGTTTTTGAGGAAAATATTTTCTCACCACTTTGGTGGAAAAAGCTTTTCTAGGAACTTTTTTTTTTTAAATTTTTTTGGCAATAGAAACAAATTATATCCCCAATTATAACAAATTATATTCCTTTAGTGGACAATTTTCATAGAAAACAAAGTCAAATGAATACTAAAAGATTCAAAATTTCAATATTTTCCAAGTGAAAAATCATACTAATCAAACACAATTAATTGACAATTCTCAATAAAAACAAGTTCTAGGCAATTCAATTTCCAGTAATTCATTTTCTTTCTACCCGAATTTCATTCTTACAATCAAACGGACCCTAAATAAGATTTCTTAATGTATGTAAAAAAATATAACCAACTTATATAAATGGGACGAATGGAGTAAGACTTAGGTTTTCATTTTAAAAAGTCAATCTTATTAAGGACTCATTTGACATAACTTTTGAAAAGTCAAAATGAGCTATTGAAATTCAAAAGTTGTTTTTGAACCTGTTTGACTAATTTTGTGAGAGTGCTTTTTGTAATTAAAATAATTTTTTTTTGAGAAAAATGATTCAATATAACTTTCTCTAAAAATACTTTCAGAATAGGAAATACTTTTATTTAAAACAAAAATTAAGGTAGATTTTTCCAAAAAAAAAACTCTTTTATAGGAAACAAAAATCATGACAAACGGGCCATAAGATGAGTAGCTTAATCCCTTATAAATTGGTCTATATTTTCATCTTTATTCAATGTGAATTTCAAGATTAATCTACTCAAACGAGCTATCATCTTGCGGGACATGTTAATCGATAAAATTTCACATCAAATAAAGATAAAAAAAATATAGACCAACCTATAAGTGTTTGGAATACTAAGATCGATCTTTTAAGATGGACCTCCGAGTTTTATTATGGTATCAGAGTCCATCAACATCTAACGAGCAATTCAATTCGATTAAAACTCAAAAAATAAATACATGAATTTTCAAGATTGATTTGCTCAAACAAGTCACAATCTTATGAAGGTATGTTACAGGTAAAATCCCAAATTAAATAAAGTTAAAAATATGGACCAACTTATAAGAGATAGATAAGATTGATCTTTTAAAACAAATTCCCAAACTTTGATATTTTTATTGACCAGTTCAGGATGATTTGTCATTTAATAATTTTATTTATCTAGAGTAACGGGACGATATGGAAGTGAACTCACTTCTACATAAATTGTTAATAGATGAAATAAAATTATATTTTACCATTAACGAACGAGCCTATCGAAATTTACCCCCAAAATTATTCGTCAATGAGTGGCTATATGTGTGACCACACCGCGTCTTTCATCAACACATGGGGTGCCTCTCACAATGAAAGGACAAAAATGTCCTTTACCGGGGAATTGTTTCTTATTTTGTGATGACCGGTTGGCTAATTTAAATGTCGAAACATTTTTCTTTCTTTAATACATATAATTTCATGGTAGCATAGGGATTTAGAAAAGAAGCAGCTTATACTATCTTATTGGTCACAGAGTAAAACAGCAATGTAAATATTTAGTAATGTTTCTTTAAATATTTACTTTGTGTGCAAGTCCAAGTTACCCGAACCCCAAAAAAAAAATGATTTGATACATAAAACATATATGTATCAAACATTTAAGTATCGTAAGTATATCTTTGTACGATGAACCTCAAATTGTTTTCTTAGAGGTGGTTTTGTTTGATAATCGACTAGTTGATTGGAAGTTAGAACACGAGATACTCGCAATTTCTTCTTGGTAGCTTGATCAAGAAGAAAGAAAAAATCGATTATTACACATTTCATCCTAGTGTGAAGGACATGGTTTGAGCAAAGATAAATAAGTTGCATCTATGCGGTCACAATAAACAGTCCAGAGGTTTTGTTACCTAAGTAGACCTTGTTTGAATCCCATTTTTTAAAAAAAAAAAACTCATTTTTTCAAAATTCTTTTATAATCAAATATTATCCCGTAAAAATAATTTTACGCATAAATCAAAAATTTTTACTTACTTTTTAACCACACATTCTCAGAAAAATAAATATTCAAAAACACATTTTCCCCTCCTAAATGAGGCTCAAACAAAGGCGTAATGTCTAAACTCAGTTCCAAATCTTTAAAGTTACAAAATCTCTAAACAAAGGCGTTTTGATATTCATGTAACTTGAAAATAAGCGAAAATGGTAATATTTAATTAACAGGATAAAACTGCATGTTTGTGAGAGTATAATGAGTTTATACTGTAAGTAGATAAAAATGAATAGTTGGGAATCTTAGAAAATGTGCTTGATTGTTATTGTAAACGTGTGCCAAACGAGCGTTAACTTTGAAAGAAGACGTAACATTGTAAGTGGTGTTTAATTGGAAATAGAATGTTGCAACATATAACAAAAAGCCGTAACANGATAAAACTGCATGTTTGTGAGAGTATAATGAGTTTATACTGTAAGTAGATAAAAATGAATAGTTGGGAATCTTAGAAAATGTGCTTGATTGTTATTGTAAACGTGTGCCAAACGAGCGTTAACTTTGAAAGAAGACGTAACATTGTAAGTGGTGTTTAATTGGAAATAGAATGTTGCAACATATAACAAAAAGCCGTAACAAGATTACATACCATACTAAGTCAAAAAGAATGTTGCAAACATAGATTTTAAGACTTTAGATTGTCGACAGTATTGCTTAGCCGTTGAAAATTTAGGGATCATTCGACTGAGTTGTTGATTAAAGTGATAAAGTTAAGAAATTATAATTGAAAAGTTAAAAGTTGTATGTTTTATAAATATGTTGTTAAAATTAATTGTTGACTTTGATATCATTTTTTTAATAACTTTTTGGGTTATCCGAAATAAGTACTTATTGTAACAATTCCATATCAGTATTCCGCTAAGAATGACAAATATTCCATGGACTTTTCGTTAAAGAAGAAGTTAAAAAACAACCAAATTTATGATTGCAGACTTGTAATGAAAGGGCAAGAACAAAAATATTTAGGTCATGTTTGATTGCAACGAATTACATGGAAAATGTTACATTCGAGAAAAATGAATTCCACTTCGACCGTTTGATTGCAACTTGAAAATTGGAACCGAATTCCAAAGTACAACTTTAAGTTGCATTTTCTTTGTTTTCATTGAAAACGAATTCTTATGGGTTTGGTAGGTTTTTATTTTCCAACCAACATAAAATTGAAATTCTTTTTCACATTTGCCTATCAAACGAACTCTTAAAGGAAATGTTGAAATAATCAATATTAAACCCTTACTTGATCTCCAATTTTTTGAAAATTCATTTTTTCTCAAACTCATTTTCAATTACATTTTCCTATAAAATAATTTTACTAGTAAATCAAAAAACTTTTCCTATTTTTTAAGCGGCATTCTCCAAAATATTATTATTACAAAATACATTATCCCAAAATTGGGGCTCAATAACAAACCCTACGTACAATCGTTGGTAACCAATATTTTGATTATTTCGATACTCTGAGTTTATTTATGTTTATCATATTTCCTATTTTGTATTATGGTATAAACGAATGATAAATATTATGCCATGTATAACTCAACCTTAATACAATACTATAATGTGCAACAAATCCTAAAACTCGTCAGCTTTAGTCTCTTCATCGGTGTATGAATATTCA
This sequence comes from Fraxinus greggii, assembly GCA_903798315.1. NCBI lineage: Eukaryota > Viridiplantae > Streptophyta > Magnoliopsida > Lamiales > Oleaceae > Fraxinus > Fraxinus greggii. The sequence continues at coordinate 5,986 of CAIGRK010412494.1, read as the reverse complement.
TATTCTTCATTCAAACTAACATTCATTCTCCACTTTTTGAGAGACAAAAGGGCCACCTATTGGAGTTCTCCTCCACTTGTAAACTACTTTTCCACGACTTTTGAGTCATAGTGGTAGAAATTGTTCATTTTTTGCGTCAATACCTCCATTTCTCGGACAACTATTATCAACTATACCAACACGATTAGTTGTTGATGCAGTTGTGATACTTCATCACGTTGTATCATATCCTTCATCTAGGTTTTACAAACAATAACCAGACTCCTTAATTGGCAACATGATTGGAAATTAAGTGATTTTTTTTTTAACTCAAAAATGTATATATAACATTGATCCCAAATTGATGCAACGAAAATTGAATAAAAGATGATTAAATTGTAAAACTCTAGTGATTACATGAATACCGAGAATTGACAGAGTATCTTAAAATGTTTTAATCATTATATCAAAGAATAATGTTATTTATCATTATGGGCGTGTTCGGTAGAGATTAAAATCGGATTAAAATTGAAAAATTAGCCGTTATTTTTAACTTTTATTAGACGAGTGAGANGCTTCCATAAGTGTGTCACTATCATTGTTATTAATATTGAAGAAAACCTTTATTTTGAAAAGAAGGAAGTGATTAGGCAAATCAATAGCATAGGTTTAGTAAGAAAGATTAGATTATATTATGTGAATTATAATTCAAGAAGAAAAATAACTTATAATTTTATTTATTATACTGTTGAGTCTTATTCAATACTCTGTATACAAATTATGTCATATTCTTTTTTAGGACGTGTTGGGTAGAAATTAAAATTTCATTAAAATTGAAAAGTTAGTCGTTATTGTTGACTTTTATATAGACAGTGGGACCCAATAACGATCATATTTTCAATTTTAATTGAATTTTAAGCCCTCCCAAACAAGCTCTATAGTGATGACAAAAGCAAAACTTAAGATTTCATTCTGTCTGCGACAATGCTTTAAACAAGCCACAGTATGATTCTAATTTAATTTCACCTTAAGTCCCCCAACTTAAGATTTCATTCTGTTTGCGACAATGCTTTAAACAAGCCACAGTATGATTCTAATTTAATTGCACCTTAAGTCCCCCAACTTATAATGATGACAAAAGCAAAACTTAAGATTTCATTCTGTCTGCGACAATGCTTTAAACAAGCCATAGTATGATTCTAATTTAATTTCACCTTAAGTCCCCCAACTCTCCCAACAATTATTAATAAATTTGTGTTTGACAACCATTTTGGGAAAAGAATAAATTCTGGAATAGTGATTGATGGAAGAATGTGTGGTTAAAATGTAAGGAGAATTTTTGAGTTTATGTGTAATATTATTTTATTAATAGAATGTGTGGTTGAAATGAAAAAAGAAAAAAAAAATGAAAAATAGAATGGATGTCAAACAAGGGCTAAATCTCAACTTATAAAATAAGCAATAATTTATAATATATATCATAAAAATCGAAAATAATAGAAATAAAAGTCACCCCTACTATTATCTCACATGTCGAGTATGAAGATTTGCCGTAATGAAAGTCCATTTTGAGTTCAAATAAAGCGAGATAAAATTCATCCATCGTACCTTTGGCTGCACCCAACCGCATCGTTGAGAAACCATATGAACTTGACTTCCGACCAAAGGTTCTTAGATCTCTCAATCTCGATTTCACATAAAATCTATGAAATATGAAATAGAGGGGACATGTCTACATAGCACAAACGTTTCCTCTTAGTTTTTCCAAAAAATAACAAGGGTCGTTTGATTGCAAAAATGAAAAATGGGTGGAAAGAAAATGTTTTACAAGGAATTGAATTGTCTAAAAATTGTTTTACTGGAAATTGTAATTAATTGTGCTTGATTAATATAATTTTTCACCTGAAAAATATTGAAAGTTTGGTGTTCATTTGGCTTCCTTTTTTATGGAAATTGTCCATTAAAGTGATAATTTTTCTATCATTTGATCTAGAATTTGTTCCAATTGTCGAAAAAATTAAAAAATAAAAAAAATTACCATACCGAATACCATTCGTTTGACTTTGTTTTGCATGAAAATTGTCAATAAAAGTGATAATTTTTTATCATTTGGTCTAGAATTTTTTCCAATTATAAAAAAAAAGGAAAAAAAGAGGAAAAGCTGGAAAATCAATTGACAACAAAATCGAAGGAAAACCATTTCATTGAAAAATAGGAAAACATGGCGCATGGAGTGAAAGAAGGAAAAGAAATTCCATGTAATTTTTTTGCTATCAAACATTCAATTTGGTTGGAAAATGAAAACATTTTCTAACTTACACAGAAAAGGTTGCCTATCTATCAGGCAATAAATTCAAAATTCTTTCAGAAGTCCACATTACTATATATATGGAAATAATTAATGATAATATAAAATATTTGTTTCCAATGATCTAAAAAAATTGAAATTTTCATACAAGAAAAGAGTAATTAATAAATACATGGACCTTACATTAAACCATGTGACAGAGAATATCTTACATCTTGCATGGATTGCCTGTCTTAAGTAAAGATATTCAGGTTGTTTGGTGAATATTATTGAGTAAAAAATCTATTTTAAATAGTGATATAATGATAAATATGTAATTAAAAAGTAAGAAAAATTTATTGATGTGATGAAAAATATTATTTTATTAAAAATATGCGGTTGAAAATGAATTTTGAAAGAATGTGTGTCAAACGAGGGGTTACATAACAATTCAATCTAGATCGGCACATGACGAAGATCATTTAAATGTACGTAAGATTGAGTAGGTAAAGTTCATATATATATATATATATTTTCCCAATGTCAGATGCATGAGTTGTCAAAGATCTGCCTATTTTGGGGAATAGGAAATAATACAAAATATTTTTATCAGTTTTCAAATTTCAAATTGTATTACATGTTTCGATTGAGATAATTTACTCGGTTGTTTGAGCAAAATTTCAAGTTGGCCATTAAATTTTATTTTCTGACTCATTTAATCACTAGGATTTATTACAGTTTTACCTATCGTCTTGACTTTATCATCACTGCACTATTGTATTCGATCGCAACCACTCATTGAATTAAGATTAACCAATCTTAACTCACGAAAAGTAGTATCACTGCACTATTGTATTCGATCGCAACTCACTGCACTATTGTCCCTTAATGATTTTCTCTACTTATATAGAGACTTCTCCAAGGCACGAATGTGTCTTACATAAAATTTGAAAGTTTGTATGATAAAAATAATATATAATATGTTTGATATGGTCAATAATTAAATTAAGAAAAAAATTATTTGTTAAAACAATCTTTTCTTCTTTTAATTATTTGACCAATCAAACATATCCAAAATGGTAAGTATACGTTCATGTATATACTGCTATAAGGTATCTAAATAATACACCGCGTTTAGGATTTGGAAACCTAAAAAACCGCTGCCAAGAATATGTTAATATGTAGCACCTAGTCGGTCCTAATTGATTGACATACATTATTTGGACTATACCAGTTGATCACGTTTTTCATATATGTTTTGATATTTAAAAATCATTCTAATTTAAGCAAGCTAATAAATAAATAAATAATAAGTAAAAATATAAAATTTGTTTTACTTACAATTTTTTGTCAACAATAGTTGTTTTACTCCAAGTCTCCAACTAATTGAGTATGACCAAGTGAATTAATATGCGTAACCCCAACCCAAAGCTTGTAACGTAACAAATTAGATTAGGTAACCCCAACCCAAAGCTTGAAACCTAACAAATTAGATTAAAATCAAACTTTTTTACTAAAATGAAATTGACACCCTAATTGACCTATACTCACACGGGAGCGAGGTCCATGTGAATAAAAAAGGCCAAAAAATTCCTCCACTCCCCCTATTGTGAGTATGCTGCCCTCCCTGACAGTATAACAGAATTGCAAAACCTTAAATTACAACCAGTTGAAACTCTATTCAATGAGTTGTTTTAAGTATTATTTGAATTTTGGTAAATTATATCACTAAATAAATACTATTATGTAGTCGAAGATATACAAATTAGACTCGAAATTGATGTCATAGTAGATAAATTATAAATGGAGTGCATGTTGTCACATTTTAACAAGTAATTAGTTGGTTTCTTTAGAAATCTCCAAAGTACAATAAAAATATATAAAATTGACGCGAGGGACAACCAAATCTCCCACTGTAGCGCATGAGTTGTTGAATAAAATTTTCTGGCATTGATATATATACATAAAGATTCTTGATTATATATAAGATTAATTCTTTTTGCCAACTTTTCTGACAAACTGTACTCTTAATGCATGTGATACTCCAAAAAAATTCGTATCAATAATATAAAATTTTACAAGTGAATGCATATGCAGTAGCGTATCATTTTCAGTTTATAGAAATGGAAATCTCAAGCTGTTTCCTTTCTGGGAAATTCTAAGCTGTCACCGCGTAATACGCACCACACACACTAACCCCTTTATTCTCCATAACTACGAACTGACAAATCCCTATACTATTAAATGTGCAAAGCTCACTTGTTAGTTTTAATTTTACGAACTCTAATATCATGTTAAAATTTGATCAACCTATTAAAAAAAGTAGCGGAAAACTTTATATATTGATTAAAATCTTTATATTTAATTGATGCATTGATGACTTTTCATTTTACCTCATTGGCTCCTCAAATAATTCAGCTTCTTGATGGAACAATATTAAAAAAAAAATAAAAATTATGTGGCGTGTTTGAGCCACATTATTTTGGAAGAATGTGTTCTGGAATAGTAGATTAATGGAGAAAGTGTGGTTGAAAAAGAAAGAAAAGTTATTGATGTGATGAAAAATATTATTTTATTGAAAAATGCGTGGTTGAAAATGAGTAGAAAAANATTGATTAAAATCTTTATATTTAATTGATGCATTGATGACTTTTCATTTTACCTCATTGGCTCCTCAAATAATTCAGCTTCTTGATGGAACAATATTAAAAAAAAAATAAAAATTATGTGGCGTGTTTGAGCCACATTATTTTGGAAGAATGTGTTCTGGAATAGTAGATTAATGGAGAAAGTGTGGTTGAAAAAGAAGGAAAAGTTATTGATGTGATGAAAATATTATTTTATTGAAAAATGTGTGGTAGAAAATGAGTAGAAGAATGAGAATGAAATTTTTAATGTGTACCAAACAAAAGCTCACAATTAAGGGTTTTTCTATTCGTTCTGGGCCACGTGGGCCGGGACGAACAAGTGGCGCCACAGTGACGGTGCCACTCTAGAAAAACCATTCAATTAAGGACGTGTTCTGTAGAGATTAAAATCAGATTAAAATTGAAAAACTAATCGTTATTGTTGACTTTTATTAGACGAGTGAGACCAATAACGACTATATTTTCAATTAAAATCGGAATAAAATTCCTTCCAAATAAGCTCTAAATCATTTACCCAGCTGATAGGTATGGGTCTATTTAGCATTATTAGTGATTTGATGTACTAGATAAGATAAATAAACATTCCAAATAGTTTTAGTTGACTTTCTTCCTCATTTGAGAGAAAAATATCAACAAATTTTGCCATTTGATAATTGCAACTTTACATTAAAACTTGGTACTTCAATATTTCTCGACAAACAGCGTAATAAATTGATCGTTTTTTTTTTTTTTTTACGTTTTTCCTCTTTCTTAGGGGTTGGTATTTGTCAAGAAACATTAGGCACTTTACATAATTAAATGTTAGTGTGTAGGACATTGTAGGGAATGAATGATTTAACAAGTGATGGATGCATCCAACCAATTGATAAAAAGCTCAAATATATGTCAATTTGGAAACCGTGTATCGAAATGTCCAAATTAGTGCAATCCACATATAAGCCTGAGTTAATGTAACAACGACGTATGATTTAGGTTTGCGACAAAGGTGGTTGTTGTTACTGGGGTGAAATGAGGTAATACGACACGAAATAAAGTATTGATCACAACAACAAAATAAACACAAAACAAGAAT
>CAIGRK010412488.1:0-10992 GCA_903798315.1 Fraxinus greggii | reverse complement strand
GGAGTGGTTTATGTACAAATGGAAGAATACATTTTTTATTTTCTTAAACTCTAAATACCAATTCTTGAACTTCGACCAATATCGTGAAAATTACAATCATTAACCAATTAATACAAGGTGAATCGATAATTTTTTTCATTTTTGGAAAAGCTCAACCCTCGAATTTAAATATTAATTAAATAGATTATGTATGCTTCATTTGAGATTTTCTATAGCCTAAAGTAGAAAGACTAATCTGTTATNAATACATTTTTTATTTTCTTAAACTCTAAATACCAATTCTTGAACTTCGACCAATATCGTGAAAATTACAATCATTAACCAATTAATACAAGGTGAATCGATAATTTTTTTCATTTTTGGAAAAGCTCAACCCTCGAATTTAAATATTAATTAAATAGATTATGTATGCTTCATTTGAGATTTTCTATAGCCTAAAGTAGAAAGACTAATCTGTTATTTCTTTCATCGCTCCTAACATGCCAATATTAGTATCAACGATACGTAAATGTAACTCGTTGTTCAAACAACTATTCTGAGTTCCTAAAGCTCCTTGTAAGGCTTGTTGGAAAACCCGTTGTCGAACTTGATTAATCGCCATTTGCTGTTCAAATTCAATTGTTTCATTTTTGTAATTTTCTAATTGATCCAAAGTCTTAGAAGTTAAATTAATCAAATTCCATTCTTCTCGCTCTATCTCAGAGCATCCTTTCACCCGAAATTGATCCGCTTCCATTTCGACTTTCCGTAAGCGAGCCCAGGCTTTTTCTAGCTTTACATTATAATGAACATGTTTGTCTCAAATTATAATTAGAATCTGTTTGTTAATAATATATTTCCTTCGTATTTTGAGAAAAAAATTGTCAATGTTAAAATAATTCTTCATTAAATTAATGAAATAGTTCAGTCAAAAATAAAAGTTTAATTGATCCAAACATCCATAACAATCAAGAAAATTAATTAAATTAATTAATCACACTTTTGGAACATTATCTTATTAAATTATTTAAGAGTACATAATTATGGTAAATAAAACTTCAAGAAAGTTTCTTGACACAGAAAATGAATATAATATTATTACGTCAATGTCGGTATCATCAATGAAAATCTAACTTTAAAAAAAAAAAAAAAAAAAAAAGCTGCGTACGTCGGAACACACGAATTCATGGCAGTAGCAAAGTTTCCTATGAAAATCTAGAAATCTTTTTGACACCGAAAAATTATTACCGTTACGTGTCAGGCCCATGTTTTCTTTTCTCTCTCTCTCTCTCTTTGGTTTCTATCTGACTATCTCCAGTATTTTTTTGCAACCATGCTATTACATCAATTTTGATACTGTGTCAACAATTAAAAAAAAAAAAAAGTACTTTTCCGTCCATACACGATGTAAGACAAGACGTCAGAAAATTACACTTGGCATAATTAATTTTCGTATATTTCTTTATATTGCTTCTTAATTCCCTGGATTTCTTATCTTAACACTTTTTTTCTCTCGACTCCCATTTCTTCTCTTTCTCTGTATTTGTTTTGCAGATCTTTTGGTTAGTTATGCATTAGATACAAAAAGAGTTCATTTTTATCTGATGGTTTGTTCTGTATGTTAAGCAATGATGTCATTTTCCGGCAGGTTTTTCTCAAGAATTTTGGTGAATGCTTTTCTCTTTTTGATTTTCACTGGTGGCGTTTTCTCTGCGACTGAATTTGATTTTGGAACGCTAACACTGACGAGCTTGAAGATACTTGGAGACGCCCACTGGAACAATGGGAGTGTGCGGCTTACGCGTGATCTGGCCGTTCCGAATTCCGGTGCTGGCAGGATTCTTTATTCCAAACCCATCAGGTTCCGGCAGTCAGAGACGGAGAATCTGGCGAGCTTCTCTACATTCTTCTCATTCTCAGTGATGAATTTGAATCCGTCCTCCATTGGCGGCGGTTTGGCTTTTGTGGTTTCGCGGGACGACCAGACGGTGGGCGACGCCGGTGGGTTTTTGGGTGTCATGGACTCGAAGGGGGTCCGAGACGGCGTCGTGGCGGTGGAGTTTGATACCTTAATGGACGTTGAATTCAAGGATATTAACGGGAATCACGTGGGGTTGGATCTGAACTCAATGGTTTCAAACCCGGTGGGTGATTTAGAGACCATTGGCGTCGATCTCAAGAGCGGTGACCTGGTCAACTCGTGGGTCGACTACTCCGGGCCTACTCAGGTAATCAAAGTCTATGTATCGTACTCTAATCTGAAGCCCGAAGAGCCCATTATCTCAGCCCCTCTTGATCTCAACGAGTACGTAGGTAATGATTTCATGTTTGTTGGGTTCTCCGGATCTACTCAGGGTAGCACAGAGATTCACAGCATTGAATGGTGGAGTTTCAGTTCGTCCTTCGAAGATAATCCCAATTCCAATTCGGTGGTGGCGCCGGAGACACCACCTCCGCCGCCAACCTCTACTCTAATAAACCCGTCGGTGAACACAGCGAACCCGCCGCCACCTGCTTTAGCACCTGCTGCTAATAGTACGTCGTCGTATGAGAGCAAAACTAGCGGGAAGTGTCACTCGCAGTTGTGCAAAGAAGGTCCCGGGGCTGTTGTTGGGGTGGTAACCGCCGGCGCATTTTTTCTGGCATTTTGCACTTTGATAGTAATTTGGGCATACAACAAAAAATTCAAGCTGGTGAAAAAATCTGGTACTTTGGCTTCCGATGTGATCAAAATGCCCAAAGAATTTAGCTACAAGGAGCTAAAATTTGCCACAAAAGGGTTCGATTCAACCCAAATTATCGGTTATGGTGCATTTGGGACAGTTTATAAGGGGATATTGCCGGCCACCGGTGATATAGTGGCGGTGAAGAGGTGTAGTCATAACGGACAGGGGAATACGGAGTTTTTATCCGAATTGTCCATAATTGGATCTCTTAGGCATAGAAATCTTGTTAGGCTACAAGGTTGGTGCCATGAGAAAGGCGAAATTTTGTTAGTTTATGATTTGATGCCTAATGGAAGTCTTGATAAGGCATTATTCGAGTCGAGGATGATCTTGTCGTGGCCTCATCGGAGGAAAATTTTGCTCGGGGTGGCATCCGCCTTGGCTTATTTGCATCAAGAATGTGAAAATCAAGTGATTCATAGAGATATTAAGACTAGTAACATTATGTTGGATGAAGGGTTCAATGCAAGATTAGGTGATTTCGGATTGGCAAGGCAAACTGAGCATGACAAATCCCCTGATGCAACGGTGGCTGCTGGAACAATGGGCTACTTGGCGCCTGAGTATTTGTTAACCGGAAGGGCGACTGAGAAAACCGACGTTTTCAGCTATGGCGCGGTGGTGCTAGAGGTGGCGAGTGGGCGAAGGCCAATTGAAAAAGAGGCTACTGGTGTTGGGAAAGTTGGTGTGAGTAGTAATTTGGTGGAATGGGTGTGGAGTTTGCATAGAGATGGGCGGCTGTTGGTGGCGGCCGATCAACGGCTGGGGAATGATTTCGACGAGGCTGACATGACACGGGTGTTGTTGGTCGGGTTGGCATGTACCCATCCTGATCCGATGGCTAGGCCTACAATGAGGGGGGTGGTCCAAATGCTAGTAGGAGATGGTGAAGTTCCAATTGTCCCAAGAACAAGGCCAACTATGAGTTTTAGCACATCACATCTTCTAATGACATTGCAGGACAGTGTTTCTGATTTGAATGCCATGATCACCCTCTCCACATCCTCGTCGGAAAACACTTTCACCGGTGGCGGCAATGGTAGTTTGGACTTGGTTTGATGAATGAAAATCTAGCCGGGGGTGTAGTTTGAGATTATTCCGGCCATCTTTTTGTTAATTAATTAACTTTTTTATATAATTCATTTATTTATTAAATTATGTATTTAGAATCAGTAACGTTTGTGTATGTCCAAAGATTGAGTGCAATAATAGCTTTTTGTCCATTCTCATCGTCTTGTGTAGTCCATTCGGGAGTTGACTAGTGAGAATATTATAGCTATTGGTTTCGATCTGAAAATTTACGAAATTCACCTATATTGGTTAAAAAACATTTTTTTTTAATATAAAAGCGAAACAAGGCACCAAGGAAGGTCGGCCCAAGGTCATCGCATCCATACAAGTAGGACGATGGGAGAAGTCATTTAAATAAATAATCATAATATGACTAAAAATGTATTCCTCCTGTGTGGCAATGCCACCCAGAATTACTCATCAAAGAAAAGTCGGGATGATCTAAGATAGTTGTAGCCTAAGTATCATGATGACTCCCTCGCAATCAAATTCTTCAGCCAATCAAATATCTCCAAAACGGACGATGACACAAGGGTTTAGGTCGGACATTCTCCAATCTGGTGATATATAAAAAGGGGTGAATATTCCGTAAGAAGGGCCATATTGAAAAATTTCTTTGCAAATAATATACAAATTCTAGCAATACTTATCTAGATTTTTAGTAATTTTTGAGCAAAATAACATAGTTATTCTATTCAATTCTTTTAAGTTAATAAAGAAAGTGTCACATCTTTTTTAATCATCAACAGTAGCCATTTCTATTTCAATAGGTTGTTATGGAAGAAACAATGAAGTTATGAACGTAATTATGTTTCTTATCGTTAAGTTGAAACTTAACTTGAACACCTTTTTCTTATAGGTCGATCTCTAGTGAATTTCTAATCAAAAGTACATAGTAACACTCATTTTCCTTGCCAACAATTAGTTAGAAGTGGAGACAAATGAAAATGGTGGGTGTCATTTTCTTGACTCATGTCGATAAGGATTTTCTTTGTGGTGGGGTGGGGTGGGTGGTTGCTTTCTTAGAAAGACTTGTAAGTCAAAAACAGAAATTAAGAGTTTTGAGTAGAGGTTTGGTGAAGTGTAACGATAATTGACACTAGAAGAAACGCATGAAGTTTTAGTTTTTGAATTGACGCTTCTTTGGATAACGGATATAAAGGGACTTTTAATGAATGTGTAGTTTATTTATTTTTTTCTTTTCTTTTTTTCCGTACTCCGTGAGGGCTGATTTGCCATAACTTTTAAGAAGTCGATAGGAGATTCTGAATTCGTTTGATTAATCTATACTTTATTAAATATCACATCAAGTGAGAATAATTTTTTGAACAATTTTATCCCTACTATAATTTAATTATTTCAAATACCATATTTTCTGTTTTTCAATTAACTATTTAGTAACTATCAATGTACATGTAGTTCATTTCATTTGTGTGCTTTGTATGAATTTCCTATTATTAATTCTCAATTAATTAATATTCACATTCATATATTTAATATTTTAGTTATCATCAATATATATGTATATTTGACATATTCATTTCACATGTGTGCTTTCATAATATATGAATTTTCTAGTATTAATTTTCAATTAATTAATTCATTTAATTAATATCAATCTTCATTTTATGCATTTCAGTATTATTAATTCTAATTATAAGTTAATTAGAATTTCTTATTCAAAAGTACATTTCATTTTTCACGTCCATAAATGATTTAATATTCATTATCACGTATATATTCCATGATATTAATTCTAAATTAAATAACATTCATGCATATTTAAATATTATTTTTACATAACTTATAAAACATTTCCTAATAATGAACAACGCAAATTCAATGTTGACTAGTTTTATAAAAGTGTTTTTCAAGTCAGAAGAGCTTCTAAAGAAAGTCCAATAAGATTTTCTCTAAAACTCCTTTGAAATAGAGCTTTTTTAAAAATTAATTTTGAAATACTAATTAAAGTAGCTTTCTCAAAAAGAAAAAAAAGAAACAAAAACCCTAAAAAATTAAAATGTCTTCTTTTAATTTCCTTTTGCTCTCATTGCAAAGTTGTTAGTGATAGTATAAATATAAGAAATCTTTTTAAAGTTCGTGCTCGATTATTATTACATTTACTTGTAAATGTTGTGTTACTGATCAAGTCGAGATATTTACTAAAGGTCAATAGTTTAGCTTTGGGGATAAAAAAGATAGCTTCAATTTTATACCATTGTAAAAAAAGATTTGACCTATTCATCTTATTATGGTTCTATGTCACGTTCTATATTCGAAAATAGGGTGTGGTAAAGAGGAAAAGTGGATAGAAAGAAAAAGCTCTATTTTCCAAATTAAAGCGTGGTAAAAGAAAAGGTGAGTAAAAGAAAATGGGAGGAAAGGGATTTACTTTAGCTATGTCAATTCATCAAAAGAGGGGAAATCTTGAATTTCATGTTTTCTTATATTTTCAATATTATTAGAAGTAGAATCTAAATTTTTCTCTGTCATTTATTCCCAATATCATCGTAATTAAACTAATGTTTAGTAGGATTAAAATCTAAATTTTGATTTAAATCAAAATCAACATTTAATTTTAATCAAATATTTTATGGGATCCATAACTTTTTCAACCACACATCTTATCAACTTTTATCAAAATTTACTAAAAAATTAATTTTAATCCTCAACCAAACAGAGACTAAATCTTAAATTTATCATAGCCTCACTCATTAATACCTCCCTAAATTAACGTCTTTCATCTTTATCAACATTAAATCCTAACGAAAAAATCCCATCAATTCATCACCCTTGTTTGATGGATATTAAAAGATTAATGAAATGAGTGGTGGAAAATTGTGAATCCCATAAAATAAGTGATTAAAATTAGTTATTGACTTTGATTTAAATTAAAATATGGATTTTATTGTACCAAAGAGGAGCCAAATTTCCTGCACACCTGGTTCCTACCCTAAGCTCAAAGGAGATTCGACTCAGCTCCTACAGATAAATTCGATAGCAAATCACGACATTTTGATGATGTTCTTTATTTAATAATTGGAAAATCTACTTTGAAATCATCAACCTATACCTACCTTCAAACTCAACAACAATTACACGACGACAAATTAGAAAATTTCCAATGTTAATGCTAGTTCGTAGGTCCAACTCGTAGCTGTACCATGTTGGATTTCATCGATGTGGATGTGGTACAATCACAATGGATTAATCTATTTGTACAATATTGGTTGACAATATTTTATGTGGCAAAAAACTATTGATTGAAAAGATTAGTTATTTTTTAAATTGTATAATGACGATATGTCACGTGACATATTGTTAACAATGTTATCAATTAATATTGTACACCAAGCATGATTCAACCACAATTTGTTTCAATTAAATGCTCAAAAAATATTTGACCTATTTATCTTTTTATTGTTCTCACTTTCTATATTCGAAAATAGGGTGTGGTGAAGAGGAAAAGTGGGTAGAAAGAAAATGCACTATTTTCCAAATAAAAGCGTGGTAAAAAAAAATGAAGAGGAAAGGGATTTACTTTGGCTATGTCAATTCATCAAAAGAGAGGAATCGAAAGTGAGCTGAAAAGAAAATCTATCCGGTCAATGACATCTGAAGAATCTTATTTTTTCCTTTGTATAAAAGAAAGAGAAAACTAGGTTGTGTATGGTTTTCATCTGAAGAATCTTATTTTTCCTTGGTAGAAAGAGAAAATTAGGCTGTGTATGATTTTTAAATTATGTTACTAATAATCAGGCCAATCTAAAAAAAATCTTGATTTTTCATGTTTTCTTATATTTTGAATATTATCATTGGAAGTGGAATCTAAATTTTTCTCTCTCATCTATTTCCAATATCATAGTAATTAAGCTCTTGTATGACATGAATTAAAATTTAAATTTTAATATAAATCAAAATTAATAATTAATTTTAATTACATATTTTATGAGATTAATAACTTTTTAATTACATATTTCATCAATTTTCATTAAATTTTACTAAAAATGTGATTCAAATCTGAATTTTAATTTCTACTAAATATCAACACAATTTTAATTTCCACCAAATAGAGACTAAATCTTAAATTTATCATAACCTCACTCATTAATATGTCCCTAAATTATAGTCTTTCATCTCTATCAACCTTGAATCCTAATGAAAAATTTCTATTAGTTCATCATACCAAATTTCCTGTATACATGGTTCCTAGCCTAAACTCGAATTAAGATTCAACTCAGCTCTTTCAGATAAATTTGTTACGCCTCTTCCAGTGAAACTCTAAGAAAGGCCAAGTTGTAGCTACACAACAAGTGAACCTAGACCTACACTGCCCATGTGGCAATTTGACCGAACCCCCATGGGGAGCTGAGCCCTCATGGATGAGATGAGATAGGAAGAGCGTTTTAGAATCTCCATACAAGATCTTCTATCAAGCGGATGATATGACAACTCACTGAGTAAGCAGTTTAATTCAATCAAAAAAGTCGAGTCTAGTCTTACATGTAAGGCCTGAGGTTGCTAAGCCGTCTCAACATTGAATGCTGCATGGCTTAGGAATTATTGATTAATATTTTTGACAAGAGGCCCCAACAGCTAGGATGAAGTCACGTGTCTCTTCATCCAATGACTCTTACTCATCCTCTTCTACTATAAAAGCTCACGCTTAGTGTCATTTTGAAGGTAATGCAAGTTTGAACTTTCAAGCTATAAATTTGTCATATCATTGTTCTATTTGTTATTTCCCAAAATTGACTGATTTTTTATATTGAGGGTCATATTTAAAGCTCTCCTACATTTATATATTTAATTTTCCAACTGACTTGACCATCCGAGTGCGCATGACCAACTCCACCCTATTGGAGGAGGTCAAGTGTGGCTAACGATTTGTCCAAATGTGCATGAACAAAATTTGTGTGGACGTGAGGGACCTTGAGATTTGTTGGCCGCATTGGAGGTATATTTTTTTGGGTCAACAGATAGCGCCATCTATGGGAAACCACATGATAACTATGAACATCTAGTGGAAAAGCACACATAGAGTGCATAGGCTTCCCCCTTGAAAAATGATTTGTTCTTGAAGAAAGAACAAACGGAAACCCCTAAAGGTAATGGAAATTCTAAGCTCAGCGAAATTCATTGACACGTGATACTCCTAGAAAAATGAGTATTTTGAGTCTAGAATCCATTTGGAAGAGCCCCTCTTTGAAGAAAAGATGCGCCTCCTCACCATGAATTCAAGCAATGATGAGGCCTCATTAAAAAAATTATCGAGTGATTTGAAGGCAAATTTTAGCTTCGCCGATCCATCAACATATCCCTATAAAATGAAGACCCCCCAAAAAGGGGTGATTTTTGAAGGTGTCATGAATAAAAGAACCCCTGAAAAGGAAAGACTTCAAAGAGGCCATGAAGAGAATAACCTCTGAAGAAATGAGGACCCTTAAAGGAGGGGTCATATTTGAAGAAATACGATGTTTCATCCCACGGAAACCACAACTTGCCTTAAAGAATCAACTTCTTCCATGGATGGATCAAACACTATGAAGGAAGCCCTTGCAACGAGGAGATATCTCTTTGCAAGGAGGTAAAACAGCCTCATCAAGGACAAGTGTGATGCACCCCATAGAGAGCCACAACTTGTTACCTTAGAGATTTAACATCTTCCATGGATAGATTAAACACCATGAAGGAAGCCCTTACAAAGAAGAATTATCCCCTTACAAGGATGTAAAATAACCTCATCAAGGACAAGTGTGATGCATCCCACAGAGAGCTACAACTTGCATTAGATAATTAACTCATTCCATGGATGGATCAAACACCATGGAAGAAGCTCTTAAAAAGAGGTAAAATAACCCCGTCAAGGATAAGTGTGATGCATCCTTTTAGGTTTATATATTGTATTAGCGATTCTATAAACAAAAAGATCAACTTGAACGATTATAAAAGTTCAGGGACTAAATTGTAAATTTTCATAGTTGGTAGAATAGTTTAGGGTTCGGGGTTTCATGTTTGGAATAAGAAGAATTCACGCCGATTTTTCGCTAGCTGCTCATCGGAGTGATGCTCGAGCGGATGAATCAGAGACACATCGCTCGATCTTCACCTACATGCGCCCTTCGCTCGAGCGAAGTATGCTTATCGTTCGAGCGACGATGTTTTTCTGCCAGACCTAATTTCGATTTTCGAGACTTTTTCTTGACCCATTCAACATAATTCGTCCAACCTATAAATAAAGGCGCTACGTTTTCTACGAAAGGGAGATTGAACACATACTATTCAAGAGAGAATACATCCTACATAAGATCAAATGTTCAATCCTTCAATTCATATGCGCTATTCTAACTGAAAACATCAAAGCCATCAAATAAAACACTGAATTGGTTTCTTCGCTTGGGTGTGCTACAAGATTCTCTCGTCAACTTGGCTGTGTAGAAGATTAAGGAAGAATTTGAAAAACGAGGAGTTGTTGGGGAAGATCTACATGAGATATACTATGTAAAGAGTTAGGATTGTAGTTCGTATGCTCATTCCAGGAGGACTGCTTTACAAAGAAGAGCCGTGATTGGTGTTGGTGTGCACATTCCTGGAGGGCTACTTCAAACTTCAGACAGAAGATCAGAAAGCTCGTGTCGTCAAATTTACTGGTAGTTTGTAAGTTTTATCAACATTTTATAGTGGATCTTTGACTGGCAAAGTGCCCAAAATTTTTCTGGAGTTGAATTTTTCCGAGAACAATTTGGTGTTATTTGCTGCTTTCTTTACTGTTTTGATATTACTGCGGTATCCAAAGATAGGATAATTTGAATTGTTTAACTAATCACCTAGACATAATTAACTTGTGACTTGTTACTTGTTGATTAAAGTTTTATTCCTCATTTACACCTAATCACTCCCTCTAAGTGTAGTTGGGTCGAATCTTGAGTTTCTCAATTGGTATCATAGCTTAATTTCGATTCATGACCCTCATTTGATCTAATCTAGATGAGTAGTTCTTTGTCTGTTCCGCCATACATTGATGGCAGTAATTATGCCTACTGGAAAGTTCAAATGAGAGCTTTTCTTAAGGCGTTGGATGAAAGTGTATAGATTTGTGTGCAAAATGGGTGGACTCCACCTACAATAATGGTTGAAGGAGTAGTTACACCCATTGATATTTCTTTGTGGACCAAAACAAACTTGGATGAACGTAGTTGGAATAGTAAAGGTTTGC
>CAIGRK010412401.1:0-10996 GCA_903798315.1 Fraxinus greggii | reverse complement strand
GCTACTATTGAAATATAAGTAATTTAGTTATTTTTACTTATTTACCCTTAACCTTGGTTATAAGCAAATTTTTTAACCTCAGCCAAATATCTAAATTTTATGGCCAAAAGATAGAACCCTCATTGGATTCTTTCCCCATGGTGGGCATTGTTCAAGATTAGGACTTCCAAACTAATTAAAGTGTTCACCCACCTTGGTTGCCCAAAATGACACATCCCCTCATTTTTTTCATTCTTAACAATAGGTCCATTACAATGTACCACTCCTAGTTTGAGGGCTTGTTTGACAAAGTTTTTAATAAAAAAAATTATCAAATTACGATAAAAGTGATATAAATACGTGATTGAAAATTTGTGGATCCCATAAAATGTATGTTTAAATTAATTATGGACTTTGATCTTAATTTTTAGCAATTTTTTAAGCTATTCCAAACATGCACTAAAATAAAAGGTAGACTGTCTTGAAAAAATCTCGATACCTTTATGTCATATTTGACACATCCTCTTGGTTGTCCCATATAAAGGAATTCGTGTTGTCCAATTATTTCTAATATTGCATAACAAACACGCGTTGAAAGAAAATATCGTATTGTATTCCAAAATTAATGACTCGATTGTGAATTTATTTTGTGCAACTATTGTATTAGACGATTTAAATGCTTGTAAAAGATTGATTTTATTTTTTAGTTTAAATGAAAGAAAAAATGCATAATTAAAGGATCTTTACACTATAAAAAACTAGGCCTTGTTTGATTGCAAACTTTTCCATGGAAAATGTCACATTCGAGGAAAACGAATTTCACTTTGACTGTTTGATTGTAACGTGAAAATGAAAATCGAATTCTAAGGTACAAGTACTTTAAGCTGTATTTTATTTATTTTTATAAAAAATGAATTTTTATTATTTTGAATTTTTTTTTCACTTTTACCTGTCAAATGGACCCGGTCTAGAAAAAAAAAATACAATTGGAAGATATTCTATTTGGGTTGTACATACAAATCAGAGATTGAAAAGCAAGGAATAAAAAAAGGGAAGTACAACCTGAACTGTTAGACCCTCAGCCTGGAGGTACGGAGCGAGGCTCGGAATCATGTGGCTTGGGTCAGTCTACATAGAGAGATTCAAAAAGTAGCCTCCACTTATATACTCAGCAGCAGTAGTAAGTACAGAAGAAACTTTTCTTTTGCATCGAGAGTCTGTGTGATAGAGAGAGAAAAGCGAAGAAGATTTCAATGAGCATGGACAATGCTGAACTGTAGTGATGAAGAGAGAGAGAAAGCGTGTATTCTCTGTGTATCTTTATGACTATATGTATATTCAAACCCTAAGGTCCCTCTGGTTTTATGTTCTAAAAACCTCAGAGGGTTCCTCAGAGGGTTCTTTTTGATAGGCATATATATATATATATGATGTTTTTGTAGTTGTTTTGTTTTTTACGGCGAATTTTCGTGTACGGTGGAGGGTTAAAATTCGATTTTAAGAGAGTTATTTAGTGATCGCCATGGCGGCAGTGGAAGGTGCCTTTTCATTTTCTGCGGCGTCAGTAGTGGAGGATGTTCTGCAACAGCACGGAAATGGTTCCCGACATCTCGATTTGGAAGCTCGAAGAGCTGAGGACGCTGGTAG
This sequence comes from Fraxinus greggii, assembly GCA_903798315.1. NCBI lineage: Eukaryota > Viridiplantae > Streptophyta > Magnoliopsida > Lamiales > Oleaceae > Fraxinus > Fraxinus greggii. The sequence goes on along the minus strand of CAIGRK010412401.1, from coordinate 9,370 downwards.
TATAATCACCCTTTTCCGGCTGATTTTATAATTCTTGTTTGTATTTTAAATTTTTTGTTCTAAACTTCATTTTTAGTTTTTTTTTTTTTAGGAATTAAATTCCTTTTCTGATAAATGGCTGCTAATTTAGTCGGTTTTGGCATTTGATGATTTAAACAATTTGATTCGGCACAATGCTCTATATCAATTTTATTGGTAGTTGGAAGATGGAATTCGAATTAACATTTTTCCTCCTATTTTCTGATTTTAAATCTGTAATTCAATCATTTTTTAATCTATCAGATGGTGTGTGGGTTGAGCTTATGATTAATCTGACCTTTCATCGTCTGATCAAGTTCAATTGCAATATTGGCTTTTCTCTAAGGGGCATTTCTAAGATGATTCAAAATTTACAACTTTTGATAATCTTCTGAGTATTTTTATTTTATTTTTTGGACTCTTAGAATAAAAGTTGAGCAATGATTCTTTTTCTGATTTTGTAGCCATGAGAAGATATGAAGCTGCGGCTTGGTTGAGAAAAATTATAGGAGTTGTAGGCGCAAAAGACTTACCTGCTGAACCTTCTGAGGAAGAATTCCGGCTTGGTTTGAGAAGCGGGATTATCCTATGTAATGTAGTCAACAAAATTCAGCCTGGAGCTGTACAAAAGGTCAATCCAGTTGTTCTCTTCTCTCCCTTAAACATTGGCTATTTTAGTATAATTTGTTCTTTACGCTTTAATCTCGATTGACCCGGATCAATCTATTTCAGGTTGTTGAAAGTCCCTGTGACACTGCTCTTATACCTGATGGTGCTGCATTATCTGCATATCAATACTTTGAGAATGTGAGAAATTTTCTTGTAGCCATGCAAGAGTTGGGAATTCCTACATTTGAGGCCTCTGATCTTGAACAAGTAAGTGTAGCTGTTGGGAGGAAAAAAATAATAATAATAATGCACGGATTCTTTATGTAGTTCATTGCAATCTATAAATTAGGACTCAAAATGCATGTTTACTGAATGACACACCAATTTTATGCTTGGGAACTGTATTGTTAACGCTGCCTCATTGTGGAACTGTGCCAGATAATATTTCATAAACATTGAAAATTTTTCAGGGAGGGAAATCTTCAAGGATCATAAATTCCGTGTTGGCACTAAAATCCTACTGTGGGTATAAACAAGCAGGAGGTAATGGGGTCTGGAAATTTGGTGGAAATGTGAAAACCACTGCATCTGGAAAACAACTTGTTCGCAAGAATTCTGAACCATTCACTAGTTCTCTGTCAAGGACTATGTCAACAAACGAGAAATCTTTGAATGGTATATACCCTGATTTGGAATCTAACAGAATGGTAAGTATATTGTACTGACCGATGTAGAATTTCTCTCTTCGTCACCCTTGGACCAGAGATTCATACATCGGATTATTTGCCTTCTTTTTTGCAGTCTACTTCTTCATTAAGTACTCTTGTTCGTGCAATTTTGTTAGATAAGAAGCCCGAAGAAGTTCCAAATGTAAGTGTGGATAAGCCCAATACCAATTTATGAGTTGCAAATCAAAATTAATATGTGCCAGCATTGTGACCCTTCACCAAGCATCTATGACTAGTAATCAAAATGTATTAAAATCCTAAAATTTGTTGTTACTTCTAATACACAATAGCAGTGCTTTTACGCAAGGACTTCAAAAATAACTCCTTTTTCATTGTGAATGCTGGTGCATATATTTCAACGTTAATACTTTGAAACTTATACTTTTAGCAGTAATCAATGATTTTGTCTAGTGCATTTTATTCTGAAACGCGACTCTTCTGCTTGTTACAGCTTGTAGAGTCTGTACTAAGCAAGGTTGTTGAGGAATTTGAGCATCGCATTGCAAGCCAAATTGAATTGGTATGTTATGCTTTCTAGTCACAGCACAGATTCTCTTGTACTTGAGAACAATAAGTACCACTCTCCTCCAGAACTGGCCCGAGTATCTTTTTCGACAATTTATATTTAGTTTTAGCAATGCTACATCGGGAATATTATTGTTATTGCTTCTAGAAAACTCACGCGATTTGTGTCTTGTTGCATGCTTGTGTCTGCCAGAGAAAAGCAACAAATGATTTGAATGTTTCCCCTGGGAGCAAATCTGTATTGAAACCTTCTTCATTCAACGTGAAGGTAGTTTGTTTGTATGTCATAAAAAGAAGAATCTGTTCGTATTTTAAGAAATTGATTTCTCTGGATGTATATATCTTGTACTTATACTTTGTATTTTTATATTTTTTTACAATTAATCAAATAAGATTGAAAATAAGAAGGGCTCGCTCCTGAAGACTGATGATGTAACTCATAAGAACTACATTCCTGATGAAGAATCTGAAAGAAGATTAGTGAAGCAACAAATGATAGTGGACCAACAACAAAGAGATATCAAGGTAAAAACCAAGATAAACTAGAACCCCCCCATCACCTTTAACAAATCCATTCTCTCCTTTTGGGAGGGGATTAAAACTGGGTAAGAAACATGAATAATTTATCTGCGCTAGGTATTGAAGCAAACTCTTTCTACTACAAAGGCTGGAATGCAGTTCATGCAAATGAAGTTCCATGAAGATATTCATAATATTGGTCAGATTTTGAATCTTTCTGGTTGTATACATATTCTGTTACTATCGATCTCTGCCTGGTAGTTAAATTTCTATTGTCCTTTTCTCGGGGTTCCTTTTTTCTCCTCCAATCATACTTAAGAGTTTACTTAAGAGTTTATTTCCTTTACAGGCCACCATATTCACGGACTTGCTCATGCTGCTTCTGGATACCATAAAGTTCTTGAGGAAAACCGCAAGCTCTATAATCAAGTCCAGGATCTAAAGGGTACATCGTTGTGCCTGTACAAGTCTTTTCAATTAGTTGTCTTGTATTTGAGTTCCCAATGAAAGTAACATTAAATATTTCTTCAACCAGGAAACATTAGAGTTTACTGTCGTGTAAGACCATTCCTTCCAGGGCAATCGAATTACTTCAGCACTGTGGATCACATTGAAGAAGGAAATATTACGATAAGTACTCCAGCAAAGAACGGAAAAGGATGCAAATCCTTCACTTTTAACAAAGTGTTTGGGCCGTCTGCTACTCAAGGTCTGTAGGCTGAGAATTTAGATGGTCTCATTGGCTAACCCTTCAAGAATTTCACAACTTGGGTTATAACTTGTTCTTCTTCTCCATGTTAGAGGAGGTTTTCACGGATACTCAACCATTGATTCGATCGGTTCTTGATGGTTACAACGTATGCATATTTGCTTATGGTCAGACAGGATCAGGAAAAACTTACACCATGGTTAGATAAAGAATTTAAATATCAGTTAAATTATGACATGTTTTCATTTGTGTTCAAAGAAAAAAGATGTTGATTATCTTATATTGTTTCCAGACTGGACCTAAGGATCTTAACGAGCTCACTCAAGGAGTAAATTACAGGGCCTTAAGTGATTTGTTCCTCCTTGCATGGCAAAGAAAGGATACATTCCGCTACGATGTGTCTGTCCAAATGATTGAGATATACAATGAGCAAGTTAGAGATCTCCTTGTTACTGATGGCTTGAACAAAAGATATCCTTTCAATTGCTATTATCCTACTTCATCTTGTGAATAATAGAAGTTAATACCTACGACTTACTAGAGACATCAAAATTTTCATTTGAATTTATCATTGTATGAAACAGTGAATTGTTCAGATTGGAAATTTTCCAACTATATTTCAAAGCTCTCTACTCTTAGGTATTCTTTAATTATGTTCACATTAGAAATTCGTAATAGTTCTCAGTCAGGACTCAGTGTACCAGATGCAAGCTTGGTTCACGTCTCTTCAACAGCTGATGTTATTGACCTTATGAACCTTGGACAAAGGAATCGTGCAGTGGGTGCAACGGCCCTAAATGACCGCAGTAGTCGCTCTCACAGGTGAATACAAGTGCCGTAACTATAATATTTGATTTCTTTCATTATACTGACTTTTGAATATATATATATATATATAATGGCAGTTGCTTAACTGTTCATGTCCAAGGAAGAGACTTGACCTCTGGAGCCATTCTTAGAGGTTGCATGCATCTAGTTGATCTGGCCGGAAGTGAAAGGGTTGACAAATCTGAAGTGACCGGAGAGAGACTAAAAGAGGCACAGCACATTAACAAATCTCTCTCTGCCTTGGGTGATGTGATCTCCTCTCTTGCCCAAAAGAATTCACACGTGCCCTATAGAAACAGTAAACTCACACAACTACTCCAAGACTCACTTGGTAAGGATGAACAGAATATCAAGCTTGTTCTTTTGATGTTCTTGTTCTGGTCTTCTATTCTTAATAATGGTTTGATGATTCCTTTTAGGGGGACAAGCAAAGACACTTATGTTCATTCATATAAGCCCCGAGCCTGATGCTGTAGGAGAAACGATTAGCACACTCAAATTTGCTGAGCGTGTTGCTACGGTTGAACTTGGTGCTGCTCGAGTAAATAAGGATTCGACAGATGTTAAAGAGCTGAAAGAAGAGGTCCATATTCTAATCTTGCTTTCAATCCTTACAAGCTAGTCTGTTAGGTGTTCGGATATTAGATCATAGTTAAGTTGCTTAAGTTACGGTGTCTTGATAGATTGCCAGTCTGAAGGCTGCCTTAGCAAGGAAAGGAGAACCGGTATCCATGCAGCAAGCATCTTTTCAATCTAATATACAAGCTAGAAATGTGGGAATGGAATCTCCTAGTGGCCTCAGGAAACCAATGGAAGATGTAGGGAACATAGAGGTAAATGCACTTACTGTTATGGGCATTGGCTTTTGCTATTGGTCAAGATTTTTATGTTCTTGTGTATCACCAAGGTTCAATGTAGAGCATATATTATTGTTATGTTCGTTCAAATGTGCTTCTAGAGTTAAACTCAATGTGTCTTTAAAAAGATTAAATTTTGTTCTGATCTTCAAAAATCTCAATTTTATAGTTTTCCCTCTGCTGATATCACAGGTCCACAGCAATTCTGCACCGAGGCAAAAAAGGCAAAGCTTTGATCTTGACGAGCTACTTGGGAATTCACCTCCCTGGCCGCCAGTCAGCAGTCCTTATCAAAACTTTGGGGAAGATGACAGAGAGACCGGCACAGGCGAGTGGGTCGACAAGGTCATGGTGAACAAGCAAGATACCGTCCATGGAGTTGGAAACCCTACAGGGTTTCGGGAAGCAGGCAACATATCTGATGTCTTTTATCAGCAATTTCTTTCCGATTCTTCCAAGTTATACCCCGAAAAATCGGTTAACCTATTTCCATCAAGTAATCAGTTTGACATTGCTCCGACTGACGATTTGGACGAGCTTGATGCTGGAACCAGCGACTCATCTGAACCAGATTTGCTATGGCAGTTCAACCATTCCAAGCTTGGCAGCTTCACCAATGGTATTGCACCAAAGATCCAAAAACCTGATTCAAAACAAGCCAAAAGCCCAGAATTGAGGTAATGAAGTGAAAGTTCCTTGCTAGATATGTTGAAGACTTAAATATATAGATATGTTGGCTCTCTTATAGGTTAAGCTTTTAGTTGAGGTGATTCAACGTGGTATCAAAATAAGCAAAAATCCTGGTTCAAGTTTTGATGCAACCCCCTTTATGAAAATTGTGTATGCAGCAAGCCTTGATAAAAATGAAAAAGGGGAAAGAGGACTGTTGAAGGGTAAATTAAAACTAATAAACGTGTCTCCACTTTACTAGCTTAAGCTGCCTTGATAAAAATGAAAAAGGGGAAAGATGACTGTTGAAGGGTAAATTAAAACTAATAAACGTGTCTCCACTTTACTAGTTTAAGCTTTTAGACTAGATGATTCAATGTTGTATATTTGATCCATGTCAGGTATCTATGATTCAAGAATAAAAAAACTAATTATCATTTGGTTGACTACTTGTGGCAGGACCATGATTCCAAGATTGGGGCCATCGCCATCTCGAAAAGTGGCAAATAGGGCTGGCCATCCTCCTCAGGGGAGCGGAAGGCAGACTGCTGAAGTGAAACGAAAAATCGGAAACAGAAAGTAGGTATCTGTTGAGGGCTGTGCTTAAGGCCATCTTCCAAATCTTTTATTTTTTTCTCATAGAGGATGTGTAAGAGAGGATATATGTAGATTTTTTTCAGTCTTTTCTGTGTTTTCTTTTCAGAGTCATCGTTCATATATATGCAAATGTAGCAACTACTCCAGTTGCGTGTATTGATATCACGTGATAATTCTATTTTCCTGTTTTTGTTGGGAACATATTAAATTTGTAGATTCTGTTACTCGATTTGAAGAAAGTGTTCAAGCTCTTTGTTTATCTAATTCAAGATCATTTGTAAAGAAGCTGATTTTATCCTTGAAAACTTTTGTATTGCATAAAAGTAAAACTCAAATGACGTTCTTCCTGCTATTTTTGTCTTCAACAGGAGGACTTCTCAACCAATATTCTAAGAACAGGTTTGGGCATCGACCTGAAAAGGGAGAAGAGTTAAACCAAGATCAAACCAGCGGTAAAAAGGGTTGAATAAATTTTGGACTGTGTTATTAGATACTGATTGTAGAGTATACTGAAAATCTTGATTCTAAAGGTCTGTTTTGTTTGGGTCTCACAAAACAGGTAGTTGTAATTAGGATGTCACGATGAGATCTAACATGTTTATATTATGTCCAATACAGTCGAGTCTACCTTACCTTACCTTCTGAAGACGAAAATAGATTATAGACAAAATGGATAGTAACTTGAAAATTAAGTGCCAACTATATCCTCTCCAATCAAGAAAGCCTTTCATGCTGAACCATCAATCTTGCAGCAATATCCAGTATAGAACTTACAATGTGAAAGATTGACTAGTTAAAAAAAAAAAAAAAAACCCCAGCTATATACACGGTAATAAGATCAGAGACTGCTTGCTGGAGGGAGCTGGTGTTTGATAAGAAGAGCAGGGGATGGAAGATTGAACAACAGAAGTGGTAGAAAAATTCCAGCATCTCAATTAAATATCGAGCACTGTATATCATGAAACTGCAACTTGAGTATTTGGGTAGGAGATGAAGAAACAATTAGATGACAAATTCGAGCTCTTGAGTTCTGGACAGGGTTCAGGTGACACATTACTAGAGGAACCGAACACGTTGGAGCATACCCATGATGTGGAGGGGTCAGAGGTGACATAGAAAGAAACATTTGACAAACATATGGAAGTGAAAGGAGATTCACTAATTCCAGAAAATATCCCAGCTGTAGCAATTTCTACACCGAACACGTCCTTAAATGTGATGCCACTGACCACTGGCAATGCATGAAGATCAAATCTGTCATCAGGATGTGATTTGCACTGGCCTGTTGCCTTGATTCCTCGCTGTACATTTTCCATGAGCACGTCTGATATGTATATGCCTTTGATATAGCCACCCCTTCCTCCATCTGTCTTAAGCCCAATGCCAGTAGGAGAGTCGTGCACATGAAGGTGCTCGAGCAGTATATTGGATATGCCAGCCGACATCTCGCTGCCGAAAGCGATTCCCGATCTGGAAGAAGAATGCACAGAAACCCCCCGAATGTGTACATATGCGGTCGGTTTGCCATATGCAATTCCATACTCGTCCCAACCACTTTTAAGCGCAATAGCATCATAACCTGTGCTAATGTTGCTGTTCTCAATGCAAACGTGCTCGGAAGAATCTGAAATTCACATTTCAAGTTAAACTAAATAGAGAAATATTAGACAAGTAAGAAGTGAAAATTTGAAATTTAACACCAAATTACTCATAATGGCATAATCAATTAATCACCTTTAACAACAACAGCGTCATAACCCACACTATTTACTGTTAGGATTGGAAACATATTCGGAAGAATCTGAAAATTCACATTGCAAGTTTAACTACGCAGAGAAACATTAGTTGAGAATCCTGCCCCATGAATATCACAGTTGGTTTTGTTTTATAGAATTGGAGTCCCCAACCTATAAATTTGTAGCCCTCGAGTCTCCAATGGACGGTTTCCATCCCTTGGGCGTGTTAAAAGGTCAGGTCAATGCACTTGAAATAATGTTCGAGGGGATAAAATACGTACACACATTATTTTAATGAAAAAAGTACACAAATGAAATAGAAAGGGGAAAAACAAAAAAAATAAAAATAAAAAAATGAAGTCCAACCCCCATTTGCCTGCATTCCTCAGTCCACGTCCATCCCCACCTGCTGCTTACCCACCCAACACTCCTGGTTTGGCCATTTCCCCATATTAACTATTAGGATTGATACCACTTCTTCTGACATCAATCACTAGATTGAGATGTTGAAGTTATATGGCAAATAATAATGAAGTATATGATCATGCAAAAGAATAAAGAAGACAAGAATATGGTAGATGAATTATGAGATTTTATTGACTCAAGAATAATGGAGAAGAGAGGAAATTATAATGGATCCTATAAATCTAGCAATATATTTTTTCACACTTATTAAATTGTATAGAAGAGCCTAGTATTTATTGGGAACTTGTAGGGAACGTCCAAAACCCTGATAGATGAGTTGTAGTTGAAGTAGAATGCAAAAAATATGTTAAAATGTGAAACGGGCTTGGACTGGATAACACAATCGGTCGATCGATAGGCTACCGACAGTTCATCACTCGAGTGCCAGGCGAGTGACCAAGTCTCGGGAGAAAATCTATAGGTATTGCTCGAGCAGCCAACAAGTGGTAGGCTTGCGAAAATGAGGTGACTTTTCTTCCCAGTCCATAATTTCAACCTCTTCAAGTCCAATACAAATTTCAACTTCCAATGGGCTACCAAAATAGAAATTCAACTTAACATAGGACTCCAATATCATTCCAAAACTGAATTCTTTTTGACGTGCAGTTCAATTAGAATTCTTCAATTACTTCAAACACTTCAAAGGAATTCGGGTCACACCCAAATTCCAACAACATCTTCTAGTTAAATAAAGCATTTTCAGATAAAATATCCAAACATGTTAAATAGCAAATTTTAACTTTTGAAAAGCTGTGTCAAACGGCCCGTAGTCTAGTCAGTAACACTGTTGTCTTCCCTCCATATGTAATTAATTTTTACAGCCATTTTTTATTTCTTCATTGGATTAACATGCAAGAAATCTTTGAATCCACCTCTACCCAAGTTCTAGAGTATCCCAGTTGATAACATATTTTAAAACCTGTGGCAAGAGCTTTTATCTCAACTTCTAGAATAGAGCAACATAACCTGAGTTGTTACTTATCACACCCCCCATCATCCACTTATAGATGCTCAAAACCTAATAGCTTTTAAGGTTAAAACATCTTCTAGTTAAATAAAGCATTTTCAGACAAAATATCCACTAATGTTAAATAGCAGCTTTTAACTTTT
>CAIGRK010412393.1:719-12217 GCA_903798315.1 Fraxinus greggii | reverse complement strand
AAATAAAGTAATTCAAAGATGGCCCATTATTTTAATTCTCCCAGTTGGGGGTGTCTGTTCAAAATAAAGCAAATTTCATCTTATTTTTTTACCTTCTATTTAGCTATTAATTTTAATAATTACCTTGTTGCTCGATGGTTATTAATATATTTGTTTAGCATTGGAATTTAAAACTTGAACTACCAAAACTGTTAGTTAAAAATTACGGGCAGCATGCTGTCCATTTTTTAATACTGTGTGAATTTTTTTAGGAGAATCCATAGAATTCCAACATTCTCTACCGTATTTTTTTTAACCAATTGTATTCTCCTAAAATTCGACAGTGTCCACACAAATCCAACCAAGACAATGAATTTTTAACAATAAAGAACAGAAATCGAAACTCAAACTGGAGAAAAAATTGTTCTCACTTACCTTCATGCGATCTTGTCATTTGCAAATCTTTGATAATCAAACACTATGACTCCTGGGTGGTAGCGTAGGTGAGGTACGTTCGTGGTTCGAGTAGAAAATCATGTTGGGTTAGGGTTCTTCAATTTTAGGGTAGATTTTGCTCTCATAAATATAATGGAATGAAATCATGTTTTCATATATTTATCCGTACCTCAGCGATTCCAACTTGGCAACAAATTTGTGTTTTTAGTAAGACATGGTGGCATTTAACGGCCATATGTCAATTTTGTCTTCCACGTATGCAGCTGTTAGTGACGGGAGTAACATGCTGAGCAACGAAGTACAACTGTGTAAAGTTCAATTAGCGATGGAATGCAAGTTGAAGTATAGTGAGGGAAACGTGACGCTATCCAAAGTTCGGTGAGCATTGAAACAATTAACTCCAAACCCTCCCTGGCACCCCAGCACAATTCATAATCTAGTACAGAATTGATAAGACTTCTTCTACCAAGGGACTTCAGAAGCAATACCCTATCAATTCTTTCTATTTACAGGGGAAGAGCAATAATTTGGGATATAATCCTCTATGGTTTGACCAATTTGTAACATGTTCATCTAGAAGAATTGGACTGGATAATACTGAAAAAGAAAAATGAGCTAAAACTCTTTCATCGAGTTGTAAGTACCAGACATGCACTAATTTTCCTGTTAAGGAATCAGTTAATGGCGTGCTGTTGGACTTCTTGCTGCCCCCAAGTTCTCTGGTCTCTCTATACAGGACATTTTCTTGTTTCTCACTACGTTAGGTGGTTTGCTCAGAAACATATCGACCTCTTTGGAAATATCATCCTTAAAATCATTCTTTGCATCAGTGTCGCTCCGATCTAAACTCCAACCCATAAATTCCAACAACGTCATCGAAGTAGGTGTCTCTGCTGAGTTTTGTTTCTCGAGCACTTTTTCAGCACATGCAAGTTTAGTCTTTTTTTCCTATTTGATTGATTTCGAGCAAGATTATCGGCATATGTAACATCTTCAATTCTTGACAAGATGGTATACTCCAAGCTTTCTATTATTCTTGAATAGCTTTCCAGAACAACTTGTCCCACATCCTGAAAAGACCAAATGAAACATCAAAGTACGAATTCTAGTTACTTAATCGAAATGAATTTGCAATCAATTTTTATAGTGTTGAGGATTAAGCCCGAATCCCTAGTTCTGCGAGCAATAATAATCAGAGAAGTAACCAGAAAACGAGCAAAAGCTCTCACACCTTGCTTGCACACAAAAATAACGAGAGGGCAATATCAGCTCAGCAGCCAAGAAAGCCAATTTATGCAAGCAAAAGTTAGTCACCTAAGGTATGTTCTAATTTGGTTACTCGCCTAGGAGACATACAAATTGAACAAGTGCTGCATACGGAAGAAACTTTTACACAGAATAAAATGTGCAAGTGTGAAGACATAATGTAATTTTTTTCATTGTCTGTTGATACTCCTCAAAGAATTCTTCTATTGCTACATCTCGATTCCTGGTTAAATCACACATTGGTTAAAGATAAAAACAATAATCAAAGTATAAAGGATTGGGCTTATCAAGATTAACCTTCTAAGATGAAATCTCAAAACTTGATATGGTATACTAGAGCACATCAAGTAATAACTCGATTCGTCTAAAGCTTTAACGAGTAATCAAAATCCAAGATTGGTGTTCTGAAGCGAGACACCATCTTGCGGGGCATGTTAAGGTCTTTCATCAATTAATCAATGTATAAATGCTTGAGCTACTTCTGTAAACAAGGTTAAGATTTTAGGAGGAATGCAATACTCTATTATCTCTAATTAAGCATGAGAGTAGAATCAGCAACCACCTCCATTTTTGTTGGTCGAGCTTTCGCCGCCCATCTTGTTCTGAAATTTTTCATTATATTTTGTTGGATAATACTTCCACAAGTTTACAATTGGCAATCATAGAACTGTGCAACCAACTCCTCTGAAAAACAGTTAAAATAACATTTGACATACGAGGAGTATCAACTTATTCTACCCCATTGCTTCAACAATTGAACAAAATGCTTCTCTATTTTCAATTTCTGCACACACATTATTAGCCTAAAATTCAACACTTCTGATGATTTTTTTTAGTGGGTAGGAGAAATAAATAAATTAGACTGTAATGATTTGGTGGTTCATGTGAAGTATATTTTGAAGGGTAAAAATAGTATGGAGTAATTTTAAATTGGACAAGATAATTGATAGAGGAAAATTTAATTTACTGAAAAATAGGATTCTACAATAGCAAGAGACTTTTACAATGACAATGCTTTTAGACTTCTACTCATTACAATTGAAGTGGCAACCCCTATTTATAGCATTCAAAAGTCGGTGGCTTGCCTCTAGAAAATTCTTATTTTTTTCATTATTTTATCTTACTTGGTCCTTAAGAAATTCTAGATAATTCCAATGACCTCTAAACTTTTCTTGTTTCCCAAGTTAGTATAGAGAATTTTAGAAATATGCAACAATGCTAATAACTTCAATAAACAAACAGATTCATGAAAAGATTAAGCGGGTGTTTGGTGGAGATTAAAATAAGATTTTTAGTAGATCGTGATAGAAGTTTTTGAAATATGTGGTTGAAAAGTTTTGGGGCCATGAAAGATATGGTTAATATTAATTGTTTGACTTGGACTTAGATTAAAATCAGATTTTAATCTGAACCAAATAGGGCCTAAAACTGAAACGTAAAACAATCATTACATTACATTTACAAAAAGATCTTCAGTATAACGTTAATTACAATAAAAAGATAAAGAACTCAAAAATAAAGATTCCACTTACAATTAAGCCCCTGTTTGATCCACATTATTTTTCTCATTCTCATTCTTTTACTCATTTTCAACCACATGTTTTTCTATAAAATAATATTTTTCATCACATCAATAACTTTTCCTTCATTTTCAACCACACATTCTTCGTCAATCTACTATTCCAGAATACATTTTTCCAAAATAATATGGATCAAACACACCCTAAATATCGAGTCCCTCAATTTTTCTTCAACTCTCAGGCTGCTAAGACTCCAGTGGAAGCCCCAACTCTGGCGATTTGGAGTCTTTTATCTTTAGCCCGCCTCGACTGGGAACCCAGACAGCCAAGAAATTCTTGAGCTTGATAATGTGCCTGATCTCTTCAAGCAGAACAACATCCCCAACACTGAACTTGCTCAATGGATCCGAGCTTGGTACTTCTTCTTCATCCTAACACGGGGTGGAGCAAGGCGTACAACTTGCACAGTCATAGTCTTGTCGTGGGAGGAATAAGTAACCCTGCCTTGCATGGATTTGATCGTTCTGATAACAGGAAGGAATGTAGGCGTAGGCAGTAGCGGCGGAGGGGTGACGACAGAAAACGGTCTTTAGGAAGGGAATGATAGACGAGGCGCCACCATGGAGAAATGGGGTTGAGAGGGAGAGGGATTTGAATTGGAGGAAAGGTTAGAGACTTGTTTGGAAGGAGGGATAAGAGAAGAAAATGATGAATATTGAAGAACGGTGCGTTCGGTTTACTGTTTTGAAGAAGTATTTAATTTTGCAAAACATTAAAAATATGTTTGATCTGCTATTTCTAAAAATTCATTTTTGAAATAAAGATAAATTTATAATATAAAACTCAAAACGTATTTTTGACGTTTTGAATGAAAATTTTTGAAACACTCAAAACAATGGAAATAAGCATTTAAATAAAATTTAAAAAATAAAATTTTAATTTTTTATTATAAAAATTTAAATCCAAGAAAATAAATTCAAAAAATAAAAATGATAAATTGTAAAAAATTAAAAAAAATGAAAAATAAAATATAGAATTCTAAAAAATTAAAGTCTAAAAAATTAAAAGTAAAATGATGAAGAAATAAAATAACAAAAAATTTTGAGAAAAATAAAAATAGTTCTAAGTAATGATTATTACATAAAAATTTTAACAAAATATTTAAATGAACACAGACAAACATATTTTAAGTCCATGTCTTTAATTTTTATTTTTATTTCCTCTATTTTAAAATGAATTTATTATTCATTATTTCAAGAAAAAAAATATTATAAGATTCACCAACTTTAAAATGTATATAATACTTGATAATATATTAACATAAAATTATTTTATTTTTACTAAATAATCAAATTTAATGAAATAAAATGTTCTCAAAATTCAAAACCGAAACACAAACCAAACGAGCCTTAAGTTTTTGTGTCTCTTCTTTATGTGGAAAAGTTGCACTATTATTCCTCAATATATACAAATTATTGCAACTTAGTCACTATTCTATATATTTATTCCCCAACCAATTTGTTAATTTAGGAGTATTCTTGAAACGGGGTCGATTCCCAAGCTTATTATGGGTAATATTGGGTCGATTCTACTTCAGCTATGACCTACAGCTTTTGGACAACTACATCATTGTGCAGGAGAAGAAAATGCATTTGATTTATTGTTATTTAACATCGACATGTTTGTTAAGTTGGATTGTACACGATTATGACTATATTTATGTACACGTTTGTAAGATATTTTGAGTATACTTTTATTTCCTTCCGGGCTTTAATTCTGTAGCACATAAGTGATTAACATTAAGCTAACGCCGTAATCTAAATCCGTAACATTGTGAACTCGACAACTCGCGTCATGGAGATAGAAAGGAAGGGATTTGGGATTTGTATTATCACGCACTTTGACTTGGGTGGATGAGGCTTTGAACGCTAGTTTCAAATAGCTACATAATAAGATCCCGTTTCAAATTTTTCTTTATGTGAATATCATGCTTCAAATTTGTGAAGATGCATTAATCGCAACTAGGTTTATTCATAGTCGAGAGGGCAAATGAATATGATAATTTGGCTCCACATAGACCTTAGAGGCGTAATCCGGCAAGGCCTGGGTTAGGCCTCTATCTGGTATGTAATATCGTCATAGGTAAATATGTTGTGACAGACAACAGAAAACAAAATTCCTAGTACAATTAGCTAGTATCATTTTCCAGGAGAGAAAAAAAAAGTCTAAATAATAATCCAGTACAGAATCGATATGACTTCTACTACTAAGGTACTTCAGAAGTGATACCCTACCAATTCTCTCTATTTACAGGAGGAGAGCAATAATCTAATATATAATCCTCTACGGTTCGACCTATTTGTAGCTTGTTCATCTGGAAGGATTGAACCGGATAATACTGAAAAAGAAAACGAGCTAAAGCTTTCTCATCGAGTTTTGTGTACCAAACATGCACTAATTTTCCGGTTATGGAATTAGTTAATGGCGTGCTGTTGGACTTCTCGCTCCCCCTAAGTTCTCTAGCCTCTCTATGTAGGATATTTTCTTGTTTGTCACGACGTTAGGTGGTTTGCTCAGGAGCATATCGACCTCTTTGTAAACATCATCCTTAAAATCATTCTTTGCATCAGTGTCACCTCGATCTAAGCTCCAACCCATAAAATCCAACAATGTCATCGAAGTTGGTGTCTCTGTTGAGTTTTGTTTCTCAAGTTCTTCTTTAGCACATGAAAGTTTAGTATTTTTTTCCCCATTTGATTGATTCCGAGAAAGATTATCGGCATATGTAACATCTTCGATTCTTGACAAGACAGTATACGCCAAGCTTTCTATTATTCTTGAATAGCTTTCCAAAATAGCTTGTCCCACATCCTGAAAAGACCAAATAAAACATCGACATACTAATTCTTGTGACTTAATCGAAATGAAGTTTTGCAAACAATTTTTATAATCCGTAACACTAGTTACGAGCAAAGCTCTCACACCTTGCTTGCACACAAAAAAATAGACTCCCTAAAAATCCTATGCATATGTAGGAATATTTGCTCGGTTCTTAGTCCACGGGATTAGCTTACAATATGATTAAGCTCCACATAGTCTAACACGACAAGGAAATTGAAAAAGAAAACTCAAATGATGCTTAAAAAGAGCAAGTTTAAGGTTGTAATAAGCATTTCTTACTCTGTTGTATTGGATTTTGCTGATGTCTAAACTTGACTGAGGAAGTCCAGGGAACCTGTGCTTAAGAAGAAGCAAAATAGTCTCTGCTCTTTCTTCCAAAATTTCTCTCTTCTCCAAACTCACACCCGAACTCCACGAAGACTTGCTGTCTTTAGCATTCATTTTCCGTTTCCATATTACCACGGATGCCTCGATCCTATTTTTGAGGTCGAGAATTTTATGTTCTGATGACAAGTCCATAGTGGACAGAAAATAGTCGGGATCGAAGTAATCATCCGTAATGCTCTTGTAAATTGAGTCTCCAAGACTTGCTCTCCCGTTCTATCCATAAAAACATCAGTCAAGCTACCAAAAAATTGTTCTTGAAATAAAAAATAAAAAAAGGATGGGTGAACCGAAATTTTATGGTCACTTAAACTCATGTTTTCCAAGTTGGTCTCTGAACTTGAATTTAGTTACAATTTAGTGACTCCGTACATTTTATTAGTTCGACTAACGGAAAAAGGTAACATGTGAGTCCAATTATTTGCCATTTAGGTTGTCACGCGAACATTTCAGTAAGCCTCTGTTTGGTACGTATTCTTTCAAAATATATTCTTTCAAAACTCATTTTCAATCACGTATTGATCAATAAAATAATATTTTCCATCAAATCAATAATTTTTCTGTACTTTTTAACCATATATTTTTCATCATATCACTATTTAAAATATATTTTTTCCTCAATAATATTCGTCAAACACACCTTTAAGTAAAACTTATGAATATGGGCGGGATGCTTAAATTGCTAGTAGTTATATGGAATGAACTGACACGAAATTTTGCTGAAAGGTCAATAAACGATCATTATTTTGACCCAAAACGAAAAAAGACACTGGATACTTTTCGAAGTTCATCGTACCTTGGGAAGCGACTCTATGTAGCTTTCTGGAATTTCCATTTCTGACAGTACTTGTGCATTTATAGCCATAGCTGCTTTAAGCACTTGGTTTACAGAATCCTTCTGCTTCTGCATCCATTTTCTTGTAGCATCAGACAAGCCATTTGGGGGAACCTTAGGAGTAGGAATCCACCATTTATCATCATTCCTTGTATCATCATCTTTTGATTTTGTGTAGTAAAACTCACTTTGCTCTTTGAAGTTTTCCAGGCACTCCTGTTTACATAAGCACGATGAAGTATAAATTATTATTCTCGAACTTTAAGGATATGTTCCTCAACAGGGTTTGATAATTTCCAATACTATGTACTAAACATGCAATGAAAGTCACAAATTAATCTAGAACAAGGAGATATGAGCACTTACAAGGAGCATTGCGTCGAGCTTGCGTAGGCCAGGGATGTTAATGTGAAGATCAGATCTTTGCCTTGTTGTCATAATCTGGTAGAGAATGAAATTCTTGCTCTTGTTAATATATAAAGATTGATGAAACATATGGTCCCTTTGAATTTGGGGTGAGTCGAATATATGAATTCTTTTTCGCAGCCTTGAAAAGTTCAAATAGGCGCTGAACTTTCATTGTTCAATTTACGCTATTGAAACAAACATTAAAGTTTGGCGACTAACTTGAGAAAAAGAAGGGTCTGGTATCAAAGTGAAACATCGTTATAAGTTTGGTGACTAACAATGTTTTAAACCTTATACTCGAACATCCAAAAAAGCTAGAGCCAAATGTAATAAGAAATTAACTTACATCCATATATATTCCATCTTTTGAGACTTGCTTGGAAGGAACAAATTCAACAATATGATCCGTGACAGATAGGAGCCAATCAATCTCCTTTCTCCATCTTGCTTTGGTCTCTGGTGCCATGGGCTCTAATTTCTTTTGTTCTCCGAATGCAGAAGCTGGATAAAGGAAGCCAAAGAAAGTTTGTGTTATCAAATCATTGAACACGTCGAAGATAAAATATAAAGAACTTAAATTCTCCCTCTATAACAATTTAAACTTTCAAAGTAGGCGAAAAATCTTGATTTAAGCTATCTTCACTATTTTTTATTATAAAAATATGCACATTTCAAGCTTTTAACTTAAGGAGGCAAACTGAAAATTATGCCCTTACTTGGTTTAGATAAAATCAAATTTTTAGTAGATTTCGATAAAAGTTGTGGGTTCTATGAAATATGTGGTTGAAAATGAGTTTGAGAAAAAAAGATTTTAAGAAAATGGGGCCAAACAGGGACTAAATATTTCTATATAAGTTTAAACTTTTAGATGAATTAGTTCGATAAACATGACATCAAGGTGACAAAAATCATGTATTCCAGATTTTTTGCTACCTGTTTATGAAAAATTCAATATAATAGACACGATGGTTTGACTCAACGACAAATGCTATATTGTGTTAGAAATGAAAAATCAGATACCTGCTAAGTTTGTAATAGCATTTGACAATGCCAAGGCTGATGAAACACCCTTTCCCCCACCAGACATATCCTCACCAAGAAGCAACTTTGCAAACTTTTCCTTCATTTGCTCCATATCTAAAATATTACCAACATAAAAGGAAATTCAAATTAATAATCAGATACAATTTCTATTGTGTATGAAAAAAAATTTCGATCACGGGACAATCTTCTGTTCGTGTTTCTGATATATCATGTCGAAAGACATAAAAAAGGGTTTATTGTTCTTTAATCCGCCTATGATTTTCATAGCCGGCTCCAAACTTGGTGAAAAATGAGATTACGGTTGTTGATAGTCAACGTAAAATTTTGTCAAATCTTATTAAAAGATTTCTAATACTTGTTTTCTTGTCGTTTAAATAAAAACCAAAGAAAAATGATTCGTGAATGGCATTTTATGACATTTTCACCAAGTTTGTGCAGCCAATAATTAATAAGTAAGAAGAAATATACATAAGAAAAGAACGTCTTGCCTGAATGTTGTCTATCTACCGTACGAGGATTCGGTGCATTTCCATCATTGGAGAAATGCAACTTGGTACTTTCCAAACGGTTAAGAGGCCACCCAAGTTTTTGTTGCTCCATTTTCTGATCATATAAAGGAAATTTGATGATGCAAGAAATCTTTATTTTACACAATAATAGAATTATTCTTCTTCCTTAAATGATCAAAACATTTTCAGATTCAAACAAAATGTTCCTCGAAAGATCTAAAGGGTTATACATCATAGACAGAGGTCGTATATCTTTTAATGAATGTATACCTAGGAAAGAATTTAAAACGCTTCAATGATCGAAGAAAAAACGATTTTCCTTCAAGAGTGTGATGGAAATGGAGAAAAGGAAAACCAAAATAATTCTTTTGCAGAAGGAAAAACAAATGAGATTGGTGTAAAAATTGCCTTAGTTTCTTGGATTTTGAAATGTATAGGGGAAAATGGGATGTATGTATGAGAATCAATAAACAAGACAGGTCAGAAATGAATTGTCAAAATGAAGAAGTTTTGTTTATCTTTATGGATTTTGTAAATTTTTCCTGTTCCGTCCGGTCCTCGATTCTCCACATGTAAAAAAATTGGAAAGTCATGTTCCTCGATTCTCCACATGTAAGAAAATTGAAAAGCGTTGTTTCAATTTAAATAAAAAAAAATCAATTATTTTGATTGTAAAAGTAAAAATTATTTTTAAAATAAGTAATTATATTATTTTAAAGTAAAAATAGAAAATAAAAAATACTTGTATGCAAGTCGCGGTCACGCCTTCTTTGCCATAATAACCGCAAATTCTCAACCTAATTTCTCTACCAAAAAAATCCTCCTCCCACCGTCACCAACTTCCTCCACCGGGAAAAAATGGACGCCTCCATCGGACTTTTAATGGCATGCCCAATGTCCCTTTACTTAGAACAAGAGCTCGACAAGCGGTTTAGGCTCTTCAGATTCTGGACCCAGCCATCCAGACAAGAATTCTTGAAAACCCACGCCGAGTCAATCCGAGCAGTGGTGGGGAATGCGACGGCCGGTGCCGACACTGAGCTGATCGACGCCTTGCCCAAACTTGAAATCGTGTCGAGTTTTAGCGTGGGCCTTGATAAGATTGATTTGAACAAATGTAAGGAAAAGGGTATTAGAGTTACTAACACTCCCGATGTATTGACTGAGGATGTGGCCGATTTGGCAATCGGTTTGATGCTGGCGGTTCTGAGAAGGATTTGCGAGTGTGATAAATATGTGAGGAAAGGGTTGTGGAAAATGGGCGACTTCAAGCTGACTACTAAGGTTCAGACTTATTTTCCCCCATTTTTTGTAGTTTCTATTTTTCTTGGTTTTGATGAATTATGCATACTTTTGTTTGATCTTCTGAGTATTTATTTAGAAGGCTGTTTTTGGTGGATATAATTGGTGAAAATTGAAACTTTGTTGGTAGAACTAGATATGATTTCAATAAATTTGGATTGAAGGCTGTTTTGGGTGCATATAATTGGTGAGAATTGAAAACTCTGTTGGCAGAACTGGAAATGGTTTCAATAAAATTGGATCGAGTTATTTCTTGTCAACAATTCCGAATCAGTGCTCCAAGTTTAACTTTGTGTAGTAAAATTCCTACAGAATAATTTCTAACCCACATTGGAAAATCACAACTCCTTGTCTCCAGATGTTGTTCAATGAAATTTTACATGTGGTATTAGTATCTATTGTTTGCATGAGGATCTGCTAATTTGAGTGTTAGTTAGATGCCCTTTTGAGTAGTATTTTGTAAAACGACATTATCTATTAACATTCGATTATCAAGTGTTAAAATTTGAAACAATTATCTAACGTTTCATGATCATATAGGAGGTTACAAATTGTTTACTCGATGGTTTGGTTGATGTCATCAAAATATGTTGTCACAATCGGTACATAAAGTTGGACGCTTTATGTTGATAAGATTGCATTATTTTTATTGAGATTTGTCTAGATTTAGGAATAAGAACAATAATGTGTTTTTGATGCACATTGAACGGGACCGTGTAGATGGCTCATTTGTGATCGCTCGGAATGAGACTCTACTCGATTATCAAACAAGTCACCTAAATCTTGAGCGAGTAATGTACCTTTGATTGCTAGTTCAAGTTTAATGAGGTACCAACGAGTAAAGTCTTAGATAGAAAATTGATCTCAGTGCTTTAGGAACTGATCCGAAACAAT